>BPTQ01000003.1:112518855-112696738 GCA_019973895.1 Chrysanthemum seticuspe | reverse complement strand
GGCAGTTTTTAACCATGATGCAAAACTTTTTATAACAAAGTGTTTTCTAGTAAAATCAAGTTCATCGGCCATATTTTTCAAAACAAAAAGCCGTTTGTCAAGCGGAGTTATGGTTATTTATTTACGGATGTTCAAACATTGGCCGAAACTCATTTTCTGCACAACATTAGCAAAAACCACCATCTTGAGCCTTGGATATCTTTATGATCGAGACCTTTTTGACGAAAACTCCTGAACTGAAACTTTTAGATATCGATACAAACTTTCCAAAACCGTTGAGTTCGTTCTCTAACGATCGACGTACACCGTTTTACGGCTACTTTTCCGGAGTCATTTTTGTTGATTTCATGGTTTTTCCGTCGACATTGTTTTGCGACGAAAAGTGTTTATTTCACCAAAAATCATTATAAAACCATTGTAGGATGACATTTTGACGTAAAAACATGTAAAGTCATTTTTGATTGGTCGAGACGTCAAAAGAGTATTTTTTCGACGACGAATAACATTTTCAAAAACCCGTAAATGGTATAAATAACATACGAAGTGCATGCATAGCATTACATTGCAACTCATGACATATCATATCATTGATAATAGGTCCCGGTTGACGCATCATTATAAACCTCAGTGTACTCACTATTGCCGTTATTTCCAGTTTATCCAAGTGAGTTTTCATAGCCCCGTTTTACATGCTTTCGATTATTTCAAACCCACGGGGGAGAATACATTGCACTACATTTTCTTTTGTACGATACCAAGTATGTTAAATTCATTACATTGCTTAAGTTACCACATATGCCAACTTGAAAGTCCCCATTACTTGAACATGAACCGTTAATCTTAGAGAGCGAGGATGAGTGGATAGATCTATCGAGGGTGACGCCTCCATCCGGGTTGGTGAATCCCAACCAAGTGAACGGATGCATTTCATTTGATTACATTACGGAGTTGTCTGGCAAACACTCTGCAGGGGCATACATTATTGAACAGTCTAGCTTCGGGGTCATGGGCTTAGAGCAATTGTAACATTATTTTTACGTGACTTGATTGTCATGCATGGTCTATACTTGTGTAGTCGTATAAAACATTTACATAAACCTATGATTTCTCACCAACATTATTGTTGACGTTTTTAGAAATGTATTTTCAGGTAACTGAGGCACGTTCATCATGACATGGTTAGGGACCTATATTTTGAGTCGCGGCGTCGACTTACATTACGTACATTATGGTTTATTTCAAAACATCGTTTGGATTTGTAACATATTTGTATCTTTGCAAACTTGTTAAACATTTTGGGACCGATGATGTACTCTGATTTTGTTTTTATGAAATATCCAACGATGTGTTTTTAAAACGACACTTTAGGTCGTTCAATATAACTGTGATGTGGTGCTATGACAGTCAATGCCCCCAGGAATTCCATTCCGCTGCAAAACAGGTAAATTGGGGGTGTGACAATTCATTACAACTCCGCTAATCAAACGGTCGGTCATTTTGATAAATATACTTGGCGAACTCACTTTTACTAGAAGACATCACTTTATAAAAAGTTCTAAATCAATGTTAAAAACGACCTCCAACATGGTATCTAGTTTTGCCGTAATATTTGCCTATTAGAAATAATATAGTTTCTCTTATATAATAAAGTTACGGCAACTTTGTGAAAACGTGTATAATTTAATCATTACAAATCCGTTTTCTACGTTTTAAAGGTCCTTAGCTTTGTATCAAGGTATACTAACATATTTTTGACAAGTCGACATAATTTATAACACCTAAGTTTCATTTTTGACTCGTACAAAATAAACAATACATGCTGAAATTTCCAGAAAATTATAGTTTTCGTCGCCAACTTGAAAAATTCATAACTTCTTCGTTATAGCTCCGTTTTAATCCGTTCAAGCGGCCACGTTTTCGTTTTAAAGTGTATTTTATAAATATCTAGGCCAAAAATTTTTACCTACTGTCGGATTTTCCAGATTTTTAAAATAAGGACAGACCATTTTGCAAACTTGTCGAAATGAGTTTTTCTCGCGCCAAACCTATTCTAACCCATTCAAAACAACTCCGAAGCTATTCTAATCCTACCATACACCTTCTTAGGGTGTCATGGCTTCCTAGACATCACCAAAAATAATATATAACAAGGAATAATTATAGGATGACTTATATATACATAACTCTTAAAATCAATGAAAAAGTGGTATAAACATCCATAAGACTTGCATGTTTTCTCAAATATGATGTAATGAATATAAAATAAATATGAAATATGAAAATGAATATGAGATGCTTACTAGTTAACTTGATGAGGTTAATGAACAAAGGTTTAATCCTAAACACCCTAGGTTTTTATTTCAAAACCTTACTTAAGAGTATGCCTAGATTGTAATATAAACTTGACTTGAAAAATTTTATGATCTTCTTTTTGGAACTCCTATGGCCGGTTCTTGTGCAAGAGATGAAGAGAGCTTTTAAAATTTTCACCTTAGGATATTTAGTTGTATGTGTGAAATGAAGTATAAAATTAATATAAGTAAAGTAAGCAAGATATTTAGTATCAAGTGTATGTGTGAGTCATACACTTGGTCGACACATATGAGGAAAAAAAATAGATGCATTTTGTTTTAGCTAACCACTTGAGTATGTAAGTAGAAGTGTAGTGTAAATGTATATTTGTATAAGCTTAGTTGGTAATTATGTATATATTTGAGCTTGTAGGGTAGCGTTAACTAAAAATAGATTTTAACGAAATAAAATAAAATGTATTGAAGTCATAAAAATTATAAAAATACATTCTTACATGAGTTGTGTGAAATAAATATTTATCGAGTTGATTTTACGAAAACCGTCGTAAACATTTATACATAACAATTTATATACAAAATAAATTGAAAATATCGGGTAAACTAATAATATAATTTTTATAGTCTTAAAATGAGTATAAAAATATATTAGGAATATTTTTGGAAGTGTCGGATTAAATGTTCAAAATAATTGATTACGCGATAGCGTTTATTTAATAGGAAAATAAACGCTTAATGAAAAATGCAAACCCATGCATAATATTGATATGAAATGATGTTGTTAATGTTGTGTAGACTAAATCTAGTCTATATGAAATGTCCTCGATAAAATGTTCATGAATTCGCAGCTAAACCACTAAGGTTACGCGAATTTGATACTCGTAAACGTAGTTTATGATAAATGATGAAATAGTGAAACTTTTAAAGTTTGCAAAATGACCTGAAATTACGAGTTGTCACATTCGCCCAACCAAAAAGGAATTCAGTCCCTGAATTCAGTCCAAGATAGGTTCTACGATGTTACTTGTGAAAAAGTGAGGATATTTGAGTCGCATTGGGTTGTCCAATGTTTTTCTGAATCGTACCACGCCCTTCCAAGACGGGACTTTGATTATAAATTTGTTGCCAATTTGAAATTCTAATGGTTTTCGACTTATGGAACATACTTCCAATATTTTGCGTCGTACATCGACGTAGCTTATCTAGCTATTTGTTGTTATTTGTAACTGATTTTTGACCTGTACGATTACTTTGTTGTTTCATGAATGAGTCATTGACTAGTGAGTTGGACTTTCCTGATTTTTGCCCGTAAATAAGTGATTGACACCTCAACCTTAGAGTGTCTCAATTGGTGTAGTCAATATGTTCATGTAATAACTATTGTTGTAAAGCAACTTGTTCGATGAAGAATGATTTACCTAATCATTTCTAGAAAATCACACATGCCTTGAGTATATCTTGTGATGTTTGAATTGTTCTCTCGCTCTGACCATTGAGCTGAGGGTAATAGGTGGTAATCATGTCCTAGTAGATTCCATGGGAACCTTGATATGATTGTCAGAAGCCTAAGGTGAATCGAATAGCTTATAATAAGTACAACTGAAATTGATACCACGTGTCTCGTGTCAAATTTCAAAATGTTAAATCTGTCGAAAAGGAGCTTATTGAAAAGAATATATTATAGGTAACAGTTGTGATTCCTCGCATTTCTCGTTCTAGCGAATGTCATTACTTGAGTCTTACTTGCCTAAAGTGCTTAGTCTCCATGACTAAAATATTTATTGTTTGATTATCGAAGTGTTTCCATGCTCTATGTTGTCAAGTCACAAAACCTTAAATATTTAAGTGATGTGGTGTGGTGATTGATTTTCAAGATTTGTCCCGACATTGAGTGCTTCTAAAATATTTCATCACCTAGATTGTTATCAAGCTAGCAAGAAAATAGATATCAGCTCATACTATATCAAAGAATGTTTGTTCTAATTTCACTTGTAGATGGAGAGTCATTGATTGTCCGATATGTTCAAACCTGTTGCATCTTCTTGATATGAAAGTGAGTTTATCCGTAATTTCTAGAGAACACAATGCCTTAGGGGAAGTTTATGTCGATAACCTAAATTTAACCAAATTTTCCTTTAAGGAAACTCATTGTAGGGAAGTTCACATATTGTTGAGGCCATGTTTAGTGAAATGTCCTGTAGTTTCGTACTAAATCTTGTAACTCGGTCTAGCTAGTACTTTTGAAATAATAGAATTTGGCTTCTAATCCAAAGATAGTCGTTCGGATTGTCCCGTGATGGCTTAAGATTTTTGTTAGGTTTTGAAAGATCTCGCTACCTACTTCTAGTCCTTGTTGGTAATTCCAAAATCCTTTCATTGTTTTCTTGTATCGAGGAATCCTCCTCATAGATTGTATAGAAAGCCTTTCCTAAAAAGATAACTCATCAAATTCTAACTTATCGGTTGAGTGAGGGATGAATGGCGTGGGCTTCTATAGAGTGTTAACAAAAAGAAATGTTTATGAACAATTTATCTGATTACAAAGCTTTGCTTTTGAGTGAAGATTGTTTTCATGACATAATTCTTCCTAAATTATACATAGGTGATCAGGCCATGTATAATCAAGGACAAATGATGTGATGCTTGGTTTTGTTGAAATGGTATTATGTTTCTCCGAAGTTTTAGATGGTATTCAACGTTTTGTTTTGTAAAATAATGGCTCAAACAATTTTTTTTTAGAGTAACATAAAAATCGTTTCGCATGATGGTATTAAATCGTTGATAAAATGACTGAAAACCAATTGATAGGGTGGTAACAAAACAACTTGTTTTAAAACTTTATGCAACAATGTTTCTAAGATGGTGTAAAAATAGCTTGAAATGAAATTAAGTGAAATAATTTCATGAAATGGTAGCAAAATATCATGAAATAAAATTTGTTGAATGGTTTGTAGGATACATGGGAGAACCTCATAAAATGGTAATAGTCTCTTAATTGGTCAAGAATAAAGCTGGCCTAACCCCTAGTAAGATAGTGATGTATTGTCGCGAAATGATTGAAAATTGGGCAATTGGAATAGGAATGAAATGAACAAAGGTTGTGATTATCGTGCAGTTAATAAGGGATAAAGATTACATAAGATTGAAAGGTACCTATTATCTGTTCCTGTTGATGGTCAAATCGTGTTTCAAGTGTAGGAGTAGTAGGCGGTCTAGCAGCAATAGCCCTAGAAATCTCACAGTCCTCAAACCTATGAGATGGTGTAGTGTCTATAGTCTTAGTGATAAATGATAATGGTGTGTCAAATCATGCATGCTTCCCAAGCGGCAAATCAAATGTATGACTAATAGGTCCACTAGGACTAAACTTGTAAGTCTTACCAAATGGTATGATCTGTCTCAACAGAATGATAAAAATTGTCCTGATCCTACAGTGAATCAATGGTGATCATGATGGTGTAGGTGCAACTTCGTCCTCCTAAAAGGGTTCAGTCTCATCATCTGATGTTATCGGTGTTGAGTCAACTGATGTTAAAATTGTGATAAGGAATGACAGGGCATTCTCCATGTCAAAGTCTGATGTGAGTATGATGGGATGGGTATCTGAAGGCATTAATGTGACAATCGATTTGAAATGAAAGTAAATAACTCGCAAACTGTGCGTATGAAACCGCATGTATAGTGACTATGCACTTATGATGAAATGATGAGATGCTATGATGATGTAGTTATAGTCTAGGGTAAATGATGCAACCTAGTTCTCTATAACCGAAGCTCTGATGCCAATCTATCACACCCCCAAATTACCTGTTTTGCAGCGGAATGGAATTCCTGGGGGTTGACTGTCATAGCATCACAATCACAGTTATATTGAACGACCTAAAGTGTCGTTTGGAAAATACATCGCTTGATTTAATAAAAACATTCAGAGTTACAAAGATAGGTCCCAAATGAAAGTTACTATGTGCGGAAAATAAGCTTGGTACAAGTCAAACTATGTTTTTAAAATGTAGAAATCCCATGTGAGACGCGTCGTCACCGCGACTCTAAGATATGTCCACATGCATGCCATGAAGTGAATGCCTTAGTTACCTGAAAATACATTGCTAAAAGTGTCAGCACAAAGGTTGAGTGAGTTCATAGAGTTGTTGAAAATGTTTAATACGACTACCACAAGTATAAATTATGTATGACAATGTCGTCACAAAAAATGATACAATTGCTATAAGTCCATGACACCGAAACTAGATTGATCATGATGTTCGCCCCAACAGAGTGTTTGCCAAACAACTCAAATAATGATATTAAATGAAATGCATCCGTTTAACCATTTGGAATCCACCAACCCGGATGGAGGAGTCACCCTCGATAGATCTATCCACTCACCCTCGCTTCTTTCGGAATTAAAGGTTCATGTTATATAATGGGGACATTCAATTGGCATGAGGTAACTTAAGCAATGTAAATGAATTTGATATACTTGGTATCGTAATAAAAATGATGTGCAATGTATTCTCCCCCGTAGGTTTGAAATAAAGTAAAAACTTGAATAAATCGGGGCTATGAAAACTCACCTGTTGCAATGATAATGATGATGTAATGGCAATACTGAAATGAGGCGCAACCTCTGACCGTGACCTATTATGAATGATATGTTCTAATGTAAATCATGAAACAATGTCGTGCATGCAAATCCACATGTAATCTATACCACTTGTACGTTTTTGAAAATAGAATTTATCGTCGAAATATATGTTTATGACATCTCGTCATGTTATAAAATACTTTACAAGTATTTACTTTGAAATGATATCCTACGATAATCATTTAGTGATTTATTATGAAATTATAACTTTTCATCGTAAAATAATGTCGTTGGAATTTTCATGAAAGTGACTAAACGGCCTCTAAAAGCTAATCGTGAAATGGTGCACGTCGAGCGTTAGGAAACAAACTTAACGGTTTTTGGAAGCTCGTATCATTATCTCAAAGTTTTAGTGTTTAAGTTTCCATCCTAAAGGTCTCGATCACAAAGAAAATATAGATTAAGTATAGTACCTTAGTCCAAAGTATAGTTTAAAGATGGTTTTCGGCAAAGTTTGAGTAAACGTATTTAATTCATTACAACTCCGCTAATCAAACGGTCGGTCATTTTGATAAATATACTTGGCGAACTCACTTTTACTAGAAGACATCACTTTATAAAAAGTTCTAAATCAATGTTAAAAACGACCTCCAACATGGTATCTAGTTTTGCCGTAATATTTGCCTATTAGAAATAATATAGTTTCTCTTATATAATAAAGTTACGGCAACTTTGTGAAAACGTGTATAATTTAATCGTTACAAATCCGTTTTCTACGTTTTAAAGGTCCTTAGCTTTGTATCAAGGTATACTAACATATTTTTGACAAGTCGACATAATTTATAACACCTAAGTTTCATTTTTGACTCGTACAAAATAAACAATACATGCTGAAATTTCCAGAAAATTCTAGTTTTCGTCGCCAACTTGAAAAATTCATAACTTCTTCGTTATAGCTCCGTTTTAATCCGTTCAAGCGGCCACGTTTTCGTTTTAAAGTGTATTTTATAAATATCTAGGCCAAAACTTTTTACCTACTGTCGGATTTTCCAGATTTTTAAAATAAGGACAGACCCTTTTGCAAACTTGTCGAAATGAGTTTTTCTCGCGCCAAACCTATTCTAACCCATTCAAAATAACTCCGAAGCTATTCTAATCCTACCATACACCTTCTTAGGGTGTCATGGCTTCCTAGACATCACCAAAAATAATATATAACAAGGAGTAATTATAGGATGACTTATATATACATAACTCTTAAAATCAATGAAAAAGTGGTATAAACATCCATAAGACTTGCATGTTTTCTCAAATATGATGTAATGAATATAAAATAAATATGAAATATGAAAATGAATATGAGATGCTTACTAGTTAACTTGATGAGGTTAATGAACAAAGGTTTAATCCTAAACACCCTAGGTTTTTATTTCAAAACCTTACTTAAGAGTATGCCTAGATTGTAATATAAACTTGACTTGAAAATTTTTATGATCTTCTTCTTGGAACTCCTATGGCCGGTTCTTGTGCAAGAGATGAAGAGAGCTTTTAAAATTTTCACCTTAGGATATTTAGTTGTATGTGTGAAATGAAGTATAAAATTAATATAAGTAAAGTAAGCAAGATATTTAGTATCAAGTGTATGTGTGAGTCATACACTTGGTCGACACATATGAGGAAAAAAAATAGATGCATTTTGTTTTAGCTAACCACTTGAGTATGTAAGTAGAACTGTAGTGTAAATGTATATTTGTATAAGCTTAGTTGGTAATTATGTATATATTTGAGCTTGTAGGGTAGCGTTAACTAAAAATAGATTTTAACGAAATAAAATAAAATGTATTGAAGTCATAAAATTATAAAAATACATTTCTTACATGAGTTGTGTGAAATAAATATTTATCGAGTTGATTTTACGAAAACCGTCGTAAATATTTATACATAACAATTTATATACAAAATAAATTGAAAACATCGGGTAAACTAATAATATAATTTTTATAGTCTTAAAATGAGTATAAAAATATATTAGGAATATTTTTGGAAGTGTCGGATTAAATGTTCAAAATAATTGATTACGCGATAGCGTTTATTTAATAGGAAAATAAACGCTTAATGAAAAATGCAAACCCATGCATAATATTGATATGAAATGATGTTGTTAATGTTGTGTAGACTAAATCTAGTCTATATGAAATGTCCTCGATAAAATGTTCATGAATTCACAGCTAAACCACTAAGGTAACGCGAATTTGATACTCGTAAACGTAGTTTACGATAAATGATGAAATAGTGAAACTTTTAAAGTTTGCAAAATGACCTGAAATTACGAGTTGTCACAAATTAAGATGACGTTTTGCATTTGAAAGTTCGTTTAATAATCGTTCATTTTCAACTTCTAAAGACTCGATTTGAAGCACATTATCAGTATTCTCAACAATATCAACAGAATCAACAGAATCCGCAGAGATATGATCTGATGCATATGTAACAGATTGTAATAAAACAAGATTATTGATATCAACACAGATAACATCTTTCAAGAGTCGATCAAAATCTTTTCTCAACAATTTCTTTTTACGTTTAGTATTTGAAATCGATGTTTCTGTTTTCTCGAAAACTGTTTTCATGAGACTAAGTTCCTTGTGATATCCCTTTCCCAATATAGTGCAAAAGTTTTCAAATTTTTGACATGGGGTAAAAGTCTTTTCTGAAGAATGTCTCGATGTTCTCGCGCCATTGGCGATTGAAAATGTTCAACTTTTATTTCAGAATGAAATTCAATCTCACGTTCCAAAATTTTGAGGTCAAATAAGAAAGTGTCAAACTATTTTATGACGCGACAACTTTCAGATTTTGTTTTAACTTCACTAAGTGAAGGTAAAGGACCATTTTGTGCACCATTTTGTTTGGGACTAACTTCAGAAACTGGTGTGATAACAAAAGGTTTGTTAGAAGTATCTTGTTTTTTGACAAAAGTAACGGCTTTTGAATAGTTAAATGGTTTGTTATAAACGACATTTTCCATTTTTGACCGACTCTCATCATCTGCATCTAATTCCTCCATACGATTATATTCAACAACAGTCATAATTGAATCATCAATTCTATGCTCTGCACTGTAAACATCAGGATTTGGTTTGAATGCTCTGTTTGAAAACTTAGGTTTGTAATCAGTAAGAATTGGTCCATATCCATTTAGATTAGGTTTAAAAGTAAACTTTTGAATGGTTGTGATTGACTCACCATGTTTGTAAACAACATTTCGAAACTCTTTGATTTTGGTTTTTAAGTCGACAATTTCTTCAAGATAGTTATCTATTCGTTTCGTAGAATGATGTTTGTACTCAAATGACTGTCTTTGACAAGTTAACAACTCAGCCTTGGCTTTTTGTGTTTCCAAAGTAAGAGCGTTAAGTTGTTGTTTATGTTCATGTTTCAGTTGTTCTATTTGAGACAACAAAGCATTCTTGGAAACGGCTAGATCACGTATCTGTCGTTCTAATGATTTTTCATTTTGATGAGATTTAGCAAAAGCGACTTCAAAACCTTTATCATGTTTTTCTTGAGTTTTAAAAAAATTGATTTGTCGAATTAAGCATTCATTATCCCTAATTAACAGTGCATTTTTTTCTTTTAATTTCGTGCAAATTTCCAACCGAGAGTGTTGGTCTTTAATTAAGGTCAGGAGCTCAATTTCTCTATTAGACCGAAGCTCATTTTGTTCAACGTGAGTCTCAACATGATCATTATTTAGATCCTCGAATATAATCACGGAGTCAACTTGATTATCAATATTAACCATAAGGTCATCTTGATCGCCAAATATAACTACGGGATCTATTTGATAATCATCGGAATGAGATGTGGATTGATCATGTTGAATACTCTGATCCTGGTCGGATGGAAAAATTGGCGGAGATAGCAGATCAGGGATGAGTATATTTTGTTCCGGTACCTGAGACAAGCCATCAGTGTCATACACTGGGCCTGTGTCACTCATGTGTAGAGCTTGCATTTGTGCCATCAACATCACTGCTGCATTAGCCTGCAAGTCCTCCATATCATCATCAGAATCTGCATCTGCCATAAAGCTCTGTTCCTTATTTGTAAGAGTTCCACCAGCTTCATCCTTAAGAGCCAAGAGCAACGCCTCTTTGTGATAAGCAATGCCTCTTGTCCTCGGCTTAGGACATGCATTAGCCAGATGACCCTTTTCATTGCAGTTATAAGAACGAAGACCATTAACCCCATTCTGAGCATTCCCCTGTTCAACCACTTGAGCTCTCTGTTGTTGTGGAGCACCCTGGTTATTCCTTCTAATAGCATTAAACCCTTGACCACCTCCCATCTGACGACCATAACCACGGTTCTTAACTTCAACACGTCCATTGTTCACAACAGCTTGATTCCTTGTGTTGGATGAGGAACGAATGCGATTGTTGGATTTGTTTGTATACCGACCAAAGGCTTTAGCAATCATAACAAATCCTTGTTGCAATTCATCAAAAGCAACAAAGTCCTCATCAACTTCACTGTAAAGTGCTTGAGCATTGTTGTTGTTGTATGGAACCAATTGAGTTTGTTGAAGTTGTTGTTGTGACTGATCATATGGTGTAATGGTTGCAGTTGGTTGAGGAGCTGGTTGCTGAGCTGTTTGAGGAGGAAGATTGGTTTGAGCCCACAAAGCAAGTTGTTGATTATTAGGAATTGTATGTGAAGTCGGGAGTCTACGGATAGTCCTTTCTTTGTCAACTTCTTTTTGGTGAGGCTTCAAATAGTCGTACAACAATCCGTATGTAGCATGATGAAGGTTCTTAGCTTGACGGAGAAAAATGACATACTTCTCCCATTCCGGACCAAGACTACTGAGGAACTTAGTGTTAATAGCAATTCGAGGCATGATGATGTTGTGTTTGTCCAAATCATTATTGATGTCTGAAAAGCGATGATGATATGACTCTAATGTCTCTCCTGGTTCAATCATGAAGTGTTCATAAGCCAAGTAGATTTTGGATTCCATGTCTTCCTGATTGAGTGTTGTGCCTTCCATTAGAAGATGAATATGTTCCCACATTGCTTTAGCTGTCTTTTAAGCATCAACACTTCGAAGGATCGGATTGGGTAGTCCCAAAAGGATGTATTGCATTGCTAGTTCATCAGCTTCAAAGTGTAGAAGTTCATCACCAGTGAGGTCGGATATAGTTGCAATGTTGGTGACAACATCTCTTGGTGGATTGGCATCTGGATCTGTGGGTGTGATAACAGTAGGCATCTGAAATGGACCTTCCATAATGACCTTCTTTAAAAACTTTCCATGTGGCTTCTTTAGATCACAAAACCTAAAGAACCTTATCACCCATTGATCATAATTTCCGGGAGTGAGCATTGGAGGTCTATCAAGTGAGCCAGCTTCATGAATTGATTGTTGGCTGCTTAAGGCTTCACACATCTTGCCAAAACATGTTGGTTCCTTCATAGTATTCCTGGATGGATGTTGATTGTAGAAGTTTGTGTAAGGTTGTACTTGAAGACTAGGTGGTGGTTGAACCATTTGTGGTGGTGGAATTGCTCCAAGTTGTGGAGTATGTTGTTGATAAATTTGTTGTTGATGATTAAATTGTTGATGTTGTGGACTTAGTTGTTGTTGTTGTTGTTGATGATAAGTGTAAGGAAAATAGTTAGAGTATGGTGGTTGTGACATGTTGAAAAACTTGTGTTGTTAAATGGATCTTTGTAGTCGAATGAACCGTTGTTGATGAAGTATCCTTAGGCGTAGAAATCATAGAAAAGCAAAGTACCACTTATGCATAAAAAAACCAAAGATACGCGTAACAGCACTAGTTACGCGTAGGATTAGCTTGCGCGTAAGAAATGAGAAAACACTAAAGTTATGCGTAAACAGAAAGTTAAGCGTATAAAACTTAGGCGTAAGATTAACTTATGCATAAGACAAAGCTTAGGCGTAAGATGAATCTTATGCGTAATGGGTACTACGCGTAAGCTTAAGCTTATGCGTAATTTTAGGGTTTTACCTAAACGATCTTTCACACTATCACAGTGCAAAAGATATCCAAAGTCGAAGTGTTTTCAGGCTTATCCAAGCAAGAAAAACACTGAGTAATCCACGAAACTGAAGATCAAACCAAGGAACTCTTATGCGTAGTTTTAGGGTTTCGTTATGCGTAGAACTCCATCAAAAATGATTTTTTGCCCAAAGATGTTTCTAAACCAGATTTTTGTGATGAAATAGCTTCAATATCACCAAAATAACACAAAAATGTGAAACTTGATGATCCAAAGCTTATAAAACAGTTATGCGTAGAACTATACCCACGTAAAAAACCAAGCTTAAAAACAATGATCCACACGTAAAGTTTAAAACTTTTTGCCAAAAACAGTTATTTTAACACCTTAAAACGTTGAAAGTACAAGAATCTTGGATTGAAAAGTGTAAAAAATAAGTTTTTAAGCGAACCAAAGTATCAACCGTTGTTACGCGTAAGACCGAAACTCATATAAACAACAAAAAAACGATTCACCCAACTATTTGGCGAATGATACCACTGTTAGGTCACCATATTAGTAACACAAGCATCAATATAAGAAATAGAGAAGAGAAGAGATCGGATGAACAACTATAAACACACACGTATAGATATAAGGAAAGGTTATGCGTAGAGAATGAAAGTAATTGAACAACCAACCCTCAAGTGAGGGTTATTACAAGGTATTTATAGGAGAGGGAGCTAGGGCAACACTCCTAGTCCCTTCCTTTCCTTATTGGACTTAAGCCAAGGCTTATGGGCCTTCTACATAAGCCTTAGCTTAATAACAAACATAAAGGCCATATTAAGCTAACTATTACATATGAATCACTAACACTTGAATAAGGTTTAGGAGTGATTCCAACAGATGCACATAAGTGGTGTAAAAATAAAATGACAAGCAAATAGTCTTATCCTACAACCGAGTCGTCACCACCCACTGTCAATCCAAAATTCAAGCTTCAAGACACAGAAGCTTGATCATCATGTAACAAGCTAGTGTACCATAAGTAATTGTCATATAATGAGGTGCACAGTAACTTGGTCTTCAAAAAGCTAGTTGGTGTAGATGTCACCAACTCGTACCGTCAAGTGAATGTGATTGAGGTAATCTCCCCGATGCTAATCCAATAAGCTCCAATACTAGTGCTAATGATACATGCACTATCCTTTATACAACAAATGCATAAACAAAAACTACTATAATTTTTTTATTATATATATAAATGCATCATCCTCCCAGTTGAGATGAATCATATATAAGGAATATGGGGTCTTCAATGATCTTCCAATTTATGTCTTCAATGTAGGTGTGATTCCCGAATCTCTCTCCCGAAACTCAAACTTAGGCAAACGGCAAATTCCTAATCATAAACCAAGACTACACGGTAGGCTAAGGCGAATAGGTGTAACGAAACAACAACATAATGGTTAATAAATGAAAAGAATGGATCAAAAGGGTGTAACTAGGGGTATCTTGAATTAAAGGTGAGTGCAACAAAATGGTTTATCACGGTGGTCGAAGAGTCGAGGTGACCAATCAAAAAATGCACACAATTTAACACATATTGGCTATTTGGTGTAAATTCTAAACATTGCTTTTTCAAAATGTCCCTCCCAAATGTATCAAGCTAACTTGACACACTACTCATTTGTGGTCTCGAATGATGTAAAAGCCAAGTTCTAAAGTTTACAAACTACCGGCACACTCAATATTTGGTGGATTTGAGTAATATGGGGAAACGGAAAGGCCTAAATCTCACCAAGGAAATCAAATGTTATAGTGCGCTCAACTAAAGTATATTCTAGTTAGGTTAAGAAAAACAGGTCAAAATTTTAAAAATGGCATAATTTTTCAAAATCAACTAGAAAAATAGGCAAAATAAAGTTCAAGATGTAATTCTACTCCCGGCCTCCACTTGAAATGTACAAAGTCTCTTTTGTACATAAACATGCAATAATAAAGGAGAAAAGTAGAATTAGAATGAGAATTCCCCTAAAATTTGCTCTTCAAAATGATAGAAGGATCATGTTTTAGAAAACGTGCCTTCGCTTGAACTATTGAGTAAATTCCAAATCCCTAAAATCACATCACTACCTACAAGCATACATCTAAAAATAAAAAGAATACAAAATAAAGAAACCTAACTCACTTTCATAGGAATCACGGTTGCATTTAGCGTATGCAACAAGGCTTTTAAACCACTCGGTGTCCCGAGTGGATGAGTGAAGTCTCATGAGGGTGTACAGGGAACACACCCACAAAGCTCATTCAAAACTAATACAAGGTTTTGGTATGTAAGTTAATTTAAAAATTGAACTTTTTCTAGGTACAGGAGAAATTTACGGCGTAACCTCATGTTTGAGTTACGCCGTAAGTAATGACACCTGACAAAACTGCATATATCTGACGATGGTTACGACGTAACCATAGCAGTAAGTTACATCGTAGAAACTTTCTAAGAAGAATTCCATTAGTGAAAGACTCCACGGTGCATTTCCAAGCCATCCGTCTTTCTTCAAACCTACAAAAAGTTATAACAAAACAAACCAAACCCAATTTGGGTTGTCTTCTGAAAGATCACTTTTGTTTATTAACAAGTCTTTAAGTTAGGCTCAGGGCCATGGTTCAAAGTTCCTTGCAGGCGCGCCCATCTTTGTCCAATTCCAGCCGCTTGCCCTTTCATGCAATAAAGGGTGAGTCTAAAGCTTCCAAGTTCCCATTCTCCTTAGGATACATTGAGAAAGGGACGTAACGTTGTGTATATGATGGGAAATTTACCTTGATCCATTCATCTCAAAATTGAATTTTGACCTGCTTACTTGGTAGAGCATACCCAATGTTACTTCTTTTATGCCCGTTAAATCATGCCCATTCATTTGAGAACCGTTCGAGCATGTTTTCCTTCGAGGATTCTCCTCCATTACACTTCTCTAGAAAGGGATTACAAGTGGGCCAAGCTTGAGTGGTCCCCCACCTTTTTTTTGGGAGCTAAAACCGGTTGGCAAAAGTGAACCTTCCATTGAACCTTCTCATTCAAACTAGCGTTCATGAATTTTGTACGGAACCATGTTTCTTTGATTATCCTTTCTTCATCAAAGCACCACCAAACTTTTGCCTCCTTTGTTAATTTATTATTTTTGCTTCACCCCCACCATTGCATTCTTTGACGAAGGGGTTGCATGTTGGAAAAGTTAGCTTAGCCCCGTCATCCATTATCGTCATGGGTGTACAACAGTGCAGCTTACCAATAGTGGTCACAGAAGCTTTGTTTCTTTCATCATTCATGGAATCCTCTTTATCGTTAAACCAAAAAGACCCGTCTCCATCGCTTTCATAAGACTTACATTCCTGTTCAAATCTTAAACACGAATGGGTTTCATAGGCAAAAAGATCATGATAAATTTTAAAGAGGTCAAATGGTTCCTCTTCACCCACAATGTCGGTCATTTTAGCTACTTTCTCAGTGGTTTGACATAAAAACCCGTTCATATCAAACATTACCCTATTGATATTAATTCCTAACAAAACTTCTCTTTCGAAAACCTTAATTCGGGCATGTGAAATATCAAGGAATGGTCTTCCTAAGATAAGGTGTTCCGTAGGCACATTCGCCAAATTCATCACCACAAAGTCGATGGGGAATAAAAATTTGTCAATTTTAATTAACACATTTTCAACAATCCCTACCGGAGTTGTTCTAGTTATATCAGCCATTTCCACAATCAGTTCGGTTTTTCTTAGAGTTGTCAACTTAAGGCTTTGAAATAGTGAAATTGGCATAACATTCACACTAGATCCTAAATCGGCTAATGATGTTAAGTTAATTTTACCAATAATGCACGGAAGAGTAAAACTTTCTGAGCTACTCTCCTTATCTGGTAACTGGCTTGGTGTGCCTTCTCGTGGCTCGGCATTATCCTACAAAAAAGAAACACCAAAAATTTTATTTGAATTATGGAAGTTTTTGTTGGAGTCTTTTACCTCTTCCTCGAAAAATATTTCCTTGCAAGATCCTACAGACTTATTGGCTTGTTCCATTGACCTTTTCTGATTGATATCTTCACTAAGTTTCCCAATCATGGCTTCAATTTTTTTGAGGGAATCATCAGGACTAAGAAGACTTTTATTAGTAATTTCATGAAAACTCTTCAGCAATTCATCTTGTTCTTTTTGTTTCTTGATTGAGTCTTCAAGGTACTTGTTGATTGTCTCCTCGAGTTTGGATCTTCTTTCACCATAAAGTGCTCGATTGTAGTACTTAGGTGGTCCAAAATGGTACCCATTTCTATTACCATTGTTCCCTTGAAAAGGCCTACCACTTTCACCATACTTGACTTCTTCAACTTGTTTATCTCCTTCATAAAGTGGGCATTCCTTGGCTAGGTGAGCTCCTCCACAAGTGCGGCATCATACTTGAATAGCATGCACATTTTCCTTCAATTTCTTAATATCCCTGCCAAGGTTTTCTAGTTTATTAGTGATAGCCGTAATACCATCTAAACATCCTCCCATACTTCTACTGGTTTCCCCATCATGCCATTTTGGCGAATGGTCTGCCATGTCTTGAATAGCTGCAACGGCTTGAATAAGAGTCATCCCAGGGATTAGCCCTTGAGAGTCAATCATTTGCCACGTGGCAATGTTGATTCCTTTGTAGAAGATGTTGTTCATTTGCTGATTGTTGAGGTCATGAGTTGGGCATCTGTAAAGGAGATCATTGTACCTTTCCCAAGCTTGGTACAGTGTCTCATCACTGTCTTGCTTGAAGTTGTGAATCTCTTCAAGCTATTTTGCCATCTTTGAAGGAGGGCAATAACGTTGAATAAATGCTCTCTTGAGGAGATCCCATGTGATAATGGTTCATGCGGTCAACTGATCAATCCATCTTTTTGCGGCTCCCGTGAGTGTCATAGAAAACACTCGAAGCATAACTACATCGTGAGAAACTCTAGGAATGTTGAAAAGACTCGATGTGTACAAGACATTTTCAATATGCTCGTGAGCATCTTCGGTCTTGTTTCCGGAAAATGGGTCTTTTATCAATTCCTGTATGAATTGATTAATGATCTCGAAGTGAACATTCGCTCCAATAACCGGCCTAACCACACCAGGCCCTTGCTTTTCTCGCATCAATGTGAGGTATTCCTCGAGGGTAGGTGTACCAATGTCAGCTTCACCCGTGGTACCTGAAACTTGAAAAGAAATTGTGAGATAAAGAAAATTTAAACAAAGTTATAAAAATTAAACAAAATCTTAAAATAGCTCCCTGGCAGCGGCGCCAAAAACTTGATGCAGGATTTCTGACTAGGTTTTAATATTTATAAAGTCTCATCTATCTAAGGTCTACCTAATGCACTAACGGGCAGTGTATCTGGTCGTGTGTAGTGTAGTATTCTGTAAAGCCGAGGTCATCCCAAGAGTTCTGTGTATGGATCTAATTTAAGTTCTAGTGGTTTTAAAAGGGGTTTTTATATTGAATGATTATAAACTAAAGAAATGAAATAAAAAATAAAAGTAATTAAACGTGGAAAGATAATCAATAGGGAGAATTGTGATAGCCTAGTTACTAATCTTGTTATGCTATGATAACATTTTCTAATTAATATTTTCTATCCCTCCACATGGGGGTTTAAGTCACTAGACTCAGTTGGTCAATTCATCTAGTCCTATCTTCCATAAAATTCTATTCCGGAACCTATGATCACAAGAGTTCTTGGGTTTACCCTATGGAAGAGTCATTAAGTGCCACTACGATCTAAGACTTATTTAACGAAACCCGGCCGATTGGATCTTAGGTCTCCCCTAACTTCTAAAGCATTTCCATTTGGAAGTTGATCGTTGGGTAAAATTCTCACGCAAGATAGTGATATTCCTATGGTCAATTCTTACCACTACTCGCAACCTGATTCACTAGCGTCATATTGTCAATTCTCCTAGCTTCCTAGATACTACCCAAACTTTCATGCTACCAAAACAAGGGTGTCCTAAAATAAGCAAAGAAAGTATGGATAATGATAAAAAAAAATGCATCGAAGTTGACACCTTTTGAGATTGTGTATACCTAACTATTTTTTTTATTGGAACACAAAAGTTGGTAATTTTTGTAATTGCATGTATGATTTCCAACGTGTCCCATGCCAGCGTGTCCGAGTGTTACACGTAGACTGCCAACGTGTCAAGAACTACTTTTTTTATTGGGATAACGCTAAAAAAATGCATCGAAGTTGACCACTTTTGGGATTGTGTATAGCCCACTATTTTTTTTCTATTACAACACAAAACTTTTGAATTTGTGTTATTGTATATATCCAGTCAGGCTAAGCGTTACATCGCTAGCCTTTTATATTAATGGTCGTTAGTAAATAACTTCAAATTCCGTTTTCTTACGTTTTTTTCGTTTTCACATGTTTTCATCCATTCTTATACGTTTTTGTCCGTTTTTTATGATTTTTTGTCTGTTTTCTTACGTTTTCATCCATTTCTATATGTTTTTATACGTTTTCGTCCGTTTATTAAAAGTTTTCATTCGTTTTCTTACTTTATGGTCTGTTTTTATACGCTTTCGTCTGTTTTTTTTTTTTTACGTTTTTCTCCGTTTTCTTATGATTTTTATGTTTTCATCCGTTTTATACGTTTATGTTCGTTTTTACACGTTTTAAAACATTTTTGCTCGTTTTTAAACGTTTTCGATTAATCTTTTTACGTTTACGTCACATTTTCGTTCGTTTTTACAAGTCTCTGTTCGTTTTTACACGTTTGCGTTCGTATTTATATACTTTTACACGTTTCCGTTCGTTTTTATATGAACGAAAACGTGTAAAAACAAACGTAAATGTATAAAGACAACCGAAAACACATAAAAACGAGCAAAAACGTAATAGAACGGATGAAAATGTATAAAAAAGGATAAAAACTTTAGAAAACGAATGAAAACGCAAAAAGATGGATGAAAACGTATAAAAATGGATGCAAACGTAAGAAAACAGACATAAACGTAAAAAACTGACGAAAAGGTATAAAAATGGACGAAAACGGATAAACATAAAAAACGTAAAAAAACGGACAAAACGTATAAAAACTGACGAATACGTATAAAAACAGACAAAAACGGACGAAAATGTTTAAAACGGACGAAAGTGTTTAAAAAAGAGAGAACTACATCATAACAATAACAATTTAATAATTAGGCTAACACCAAAGGTCTTTCGCCAATCATATTAAAACATGCAGAAAATTCAATGTGTAACATTATCAATGAAGACTTAATTAAATACAAGAATGTAATATAAAATACTAAACCTTACGAAGTGTATGGCGCGAATTCTTCCTTGAAATTGACTTGTATGCTGCTGGAATTCGTCTCGTTCTCTGGTTTTTGTGTGTTGAGAAGATATATGAAAATGCAGAATTAGTGCTTGTATTTATAGCCTCGAGTAAGTTATTGCGTAACCTCTAGGGTTAGTTACGCTATAACCTTTGAATATAGGACGATCTTATCCTTAGTGATGAAAGTACGACGTAACCTAAAGGTAACTTACGAACGTAGAATTATCATTAACCACTTTACGCCGTAACCATGAAAGTGGTTACGTCGTAACTTCTTTTGCCCATGAAATTCTTCTACATCTTGGAAATTTATATACGGCGCAACTTGTGTAGGATTTAAGCCGTAACCTTGGTCAGCGTTGATGTAGGATCGTTCTTAAGGTTGATATGGTGATTCGGGAGGTAGGGGAAGATGGAAGAACACCATCTTCATGTTAGAGAGAGAAAGTAGAGAGAGAAGGGAAAATACTATGTGTTTATTAATAAGGAAAGGAAAATTACACACACTAGTCTCACCCTCCTAGTGAAGTCTAGGAGGGTATTTATAGCTGATCACAATGCAACTATTACAATATGACATATCTAGTCCCTATGTTTTAGCTAAACAAGATAGATAATGTAATCCCGTTAATGTCGTTCCATTTTCGTGTTAGAATCGATCCCAACAGTCTTCCCCCAATGGGACGACATAAGGGATTACTTACAACATTTCCTACAAGTACAAAAAACAAATAAAGAAACGTCTCCATAAGCTCTTCAAATGTTGAGGATGATGACAGTTGACGCTCTTTGTCTTCTTCTTGTACCTCGACTTGAGAACTGTTTTCTTCACTTGTAGGCAAATGATGTAATATGCAAGAATTGGATTAACTTCTCGCCAATTCATGATACGGGTCTTTAGTAGCTTCTTCGTACACTTCTTTTTGGCGAAGTTTTTGAATCAGCTTCCCCCCAAACTAACAACCATCTTTAGCAGATTCGAAACTTTGATGTTGTAGACATTTCTTCTAACATTTGAAGTTTTCAGTATGCAGCAGGATTTGTAGATGAGCAGTAAACCACACCAGGTAAATCTGTCTTGTAACATAATCACAGTTGTACACAATGCGGAAAATCCGTTCGGGGGTAACATGCAAGAAATCAATAAGATCGTCTCATGAATGTAGATGCTTCACACCAAACAAACCACGAAAGACGAAATGAAGCAACTTCCCCTCGATTTTTGCGGTCTATCGGAATAATAGTAACTTGTTAATATGCAATTACTCGATAAAATAACCGTGTGTGAGGCATCATAACATCATATTTAGGTAACGTCACACAAGATAACCCATGAAAGTTGAGACGATAACACTGAACTAAGACGTTTGAACCACAGATCGTCTCATTTCTTCCCCCTAATTGAAGAAATTCATGAAGGGAAACGGGTTTTCGAAAAAAAGTCAAAGAAACAGAGACAACATACACTCTCTTCCCCCCGATGTTTTCAATGAATCAGAATCATACACCACGTATGTTGATGATGAAATTGGAGACAGCGAAACCATGTATGTCCAATTAATCAAACTAGTGTGAAATACCATAAATATCTCGTGAGAATCTACTGCTGATAAAACTTCTCTACTCGTTAATACTCCTTTTAGCTAACACTTTACCGACCCCGTTATCATTCTGACGGCTCTTTGTAGTGACTACTAATGGAGAAAACCCAATATGACGAACTTGAGACTGAAGTAAAATAACCCTAACTTGTGACTTAAACTTGCACTATTGACAGACGAAGAACCCTTTTTCTTACCGGGTTGATAAACCGGATCGAAAAAGGGGTAAACTAAAGTTTCTCGAATTATCCATAGCTTTTTGTGACACTTGAGCACAACAACGTAACTCCTTAAGAGTGATAGCTATACGCTGTGAGCACAACAACGTAACTCCTTACATCAGGTATAACTAGAAAACTCAAGTCTTTGTCATTCGTAATGGTTAAAGCTCGAACAAGGATCTTGAAGAATCATATATCCAAACAAACCCCAATATCTTCAAGATACTAAGTACACGCATCCGTGATATCTCACTTCAACCTTAAATAAATAATAAAGAATAAACTTTGTAGTCACATCTTGCGGTTACATGCTCAAAACTAGCCTTCATTAACGGTTTAAATGAACTTTGATAATGGTTTCCCGATCTTGTCAAAAATTGTATCCCCGTGAAAATTTTATGACCAAATTACCACTCACTTAACAATAATGTCAAAATTTTGTATCCAATATTTTTGTATCAAAGAAAAATATTCGGATAACAATTTTGCATCCAAATATTCAGTCCAATCCATAAACATTCGACCCAAAAGAACGGATATGAAGCCTATTCCAACATTTAGTTTACCAAATCCAATATTTAATGAACCAAGCCCAAGAAATATGATCGATTCAAATGATAGTTTCCGATTTAGATAAATACCATTTCAGTAGTTTCATTTTAACCTAAACCTAAAACAAACATCTTATTCACTCCGCCCCCACCAAACGTTTTCTCTCTAACACAGATCTCATCAAGCTTAATCTTCTCTCATAAACGATCACACAAGCTCCTTTAAGCTTCTTGAAACTGCTACTAACCCAAAACTCATAATAACCGTAGCCATCAAAACCCCACACGAGCACCGGTCATCTTCCAAGGTTTGATAAAATTGTTTGAGCACAAGACGTGGCTTCAAGATCTCATGTAAGAGGTTTAAGGTAGGGATAGATGTAGTGTTGTTTTAATAACTTGTGTTTCAATTTTAAACAAACGAAAGGACATATGTAAACCTTATGGTTTTTGTTTGTTCCGTTACTGATTCAAATATTAAAAATAAGTTCATCTTCAACATGGATAGATCTATGATGAATTTCTCTCTATGGCTTATGAGTTTGGACGAATTGAGTACCAAAAAAAACAGATAAAGACTGAGATCTAATTGATTGTAATTACTTTTAATTGTGCGAGTCTTGATGTGTGAGATGAAAACGTGAGATGAGATAGGTAGTTGATGGGATTTGTTGTAGTTGATGTTGGGCCGAGTCTTGAACGAGTCTTGTCATTGATATTTCATTTGGTTCGGCGTAAAAACAGGGTTTTGACTTTTGTTGACTTTATTCCGGCGACTTTTTCTGATCAGTTTTCCGACCAATCTTGAGAAACCCAGAAATACTTCATAAGACACTTCATTTATGACCTCTTAGACCTCATATTCAGACCAGATGATGACAAAAAATTAGCACGAGTTTGGTACAAAACAGTCACCAAACTTATGTTTACGAAGAAACTGATTCATGGACTCAAAATACTCAAGAAGCAGAAACTGGAAACTATAATTAAAAAGTTTGACCATTTTGACCAATGTTGATACAAACAAACATGTAAAAAATCTGTTAAACCCAAAAAAACATATGTGAAAGGTTAAAAAACTTGGTAAAACAGATTTACATGAAATGATTTGGACAAGATACAACATCACACAAATCAACCAATGATAAATTGACCTTGCTCATGATACCACTAGTAGGATTGTTCTTAATGATGATATGGTGATTTGGGAGGTCACGAAAGATGGAAGAAAACTATCTTCATGTTAGAGAGAGAAAGTAGAGAGATAAGGGAAAATACTATGTGTTTATTAATAAGGAAAGGAGAATTACACACACTAGTCTCACCCTCCTAGTGAAGTCTAGGAGGGTATTTATAGCCTATCACAATGCAACTATTACAATATGACATATCTAGTCCATGTGTTTTGGCTAAACAAGATAGATAATATAATCCCATGAATGTTGTTCCATTTTCATGTTAGGAGCGATCCCAACAGTTGAATTTTATCTTCTACTATTAATTCTTTTTACAGCGTAAGTAGAGTCTGGATTTACGCCGTAACTCTTGTCTGGTCAGCATACTCTTATGTATTTTCATTAATAACCTTCCAATTCAGCGTCTCTTCGTTCATATGCTTATTATTAACCTGAAAATGAAATATTAACGAATAAGAGTATATATTCAAGTAAAATGATACAAATGATGAGCATATTAAGGGAAAATTGACACTAAAATATCATGACTATTTGATGTTATCAATAGAAGCCATTTAATCTCCCTTAAACTCATCCTTTGCATAAACAAATCTGCATATTCTTTCTTTCTTTACATTCTCAATTCATAGTCATTACTACATAATTACATATTCATTTTAGTGATTATACACTAGCCCCCTAAATAAGCAAAGAGATCATTATCATCATTCAAGACTATAAAGCTACTAGTTTTGATTAGTAGTCTTTATATTGTATATTATCCATCATCATACACCATCGTTTTATCAAACCACCATAAACCTTGTATCAAAAATATTTTGTTAGGGACATGTAAGGTTTTCTTCGCCGGATAAGGGAGCTTGTTGACTAGTAAAAGGATATTCTCGGGTTGGATACTCGAGGAGTTGAGTAGAGCAAGGAAAGGAAGTCCTTGTATGTCGAACCACTATAAATCCTCATGTTGTGGTTTGATCGTTCTATATTTACTTTATTTTATATTACTTTCATTATTACTTGTTTGTCTATAACTATACTTGTTGAATTCATATCAAAGTTTCAAAAGAAAACAAATTTAAATTGTTTCTTGGTTAAGGATCATGAGATAACTAGATAGATTAGGGTTTGTTTGGATATTACAGTTTGGAACCCTAATTTATTATGGTAGTTCTTTGTCATCTTAGTTATCTTGGTTGTTATTGGATTTGGAAGTTATTGTGGTTGTTCAAGTAGTGCCCTTTGTTATCTCGGTTGTTCTAGGGTTTAGGTTATTGCGGTTAGGAATGTAGTAAGTTCCTATAATTGTTCTTCAAGGTTATATCAGTAGGTTTAGGGTTTAGAGTATTGCGGTTGTTCATAAGTTATTGCGGTTATGACCAAGGTAATGAGTGACAGCAATATCATAACCGAGATAATGAAATGTCCGAGTTAATGTGTGACCGGAATAACTTATTGGGGTTGACCATAATAAAAAACGACCGAGTAATGATGATCGAGATAACTTATTGCGGTTGGGACCTCTAGAGGTAATGGACCTTTCCTAAATACTTGGGATGAGTGCAATAAGTTTGAAACGACTGAGATAACTCGCTTGTTCCACAAAAAATGCATATTTTCATATTTTTCGAATAAAAAATGTTTCTTATGTAATATTTGAACCCCATAACTCATCAAATCTTTTAACTTTGAAGTTCTAAAACACGTTTTACCAAGAAAACATCAAATCATACTGATCAAAATACCCTAAAACCCACGAGAACATGTTAAAACCCTAAAAACACATGTTCATCCAAAACACCAACAAGATTCAATTTTTGACCAAAATCTTTATTTTTATCCAAGATACTTCGAAAATGAATGTTTTTAAACCACAAAGATATGACCTTTACGTGAAAATTTAAACCTTATGATCAAAAACTTATTGTGGTTATTCTTCACTTCCGAAATAAGTTTTTAAAACCATTTTTGATCTCGTTTTTTGTTAAACAAACACTCACAAACATATGTTGGCTCTGATACAAACCCATGATAAAGATCGAAACACATATCAAGAGGTTTAGATTGATTATAAATGATGAAAACCATGTTTAGTATTCTAGAGAGAGAAAGTAGAGAGAGGGTAAGAGAAAGGATTATTATTGAAATGAAAACTAGACCTATCGCATCCACACCCTCCATGGAGATACATGGAGGGTATTGATAAGACACTTACTTGATAACTTATCTAATATGGCAATAGTAGTCCCTGCATTATACACTTACAAGTTATCTAATGCACTTCCCGATTATGACTTCACTTAGAAAGCTAACAATTCACGTTCGTAAACATGCGAAAAAAGAGGATGCATTAGCGACGACTGATTATGACCAAGTATTACCCATATTAGCCATAGGTTAAAAATCCCAACATGGAAATCAAATTTTCAACAGCAAGTGTATCCAAATATTCTACTCATTACCCCAACCAAATGCGAAATGAAGAAATTGATCTTAATAACTATGATTCAAACATAAAATGTACCAACACAGAACTAAAACCCCAATACCAAGATTAGGATACCTAGAAAGCTATGAAGGGTATTTATAGGCCACTTACATGATAACTTATCTAATATGTCAATAGTAGTCCCTATGTTATACGCTTACATGTTATCTAATGCAATTCCCGATTATGACTTCACTTAGAAAGCTAACAATTCACGTTCATAAACATGCAAAAAAGGAGGATGTATTAGAGATTAATGAGGTGTAAAAATATGCGTTTATAAGAGGTCATTTAACTTTTTTTCACTCTTACATATTTGATCAGTTATT
Source organism: Chrysanthemum seticuspe (assembly GCA_019973895.1). Classification (NCBI taxonomy): domain Eukaryota; kingdom Viridiplantae; phylum Streptophyta; class Magnoliopsida; order Asterales; family Asteraceae; genus Chrysanthemum; species Chrysanthemum seticuspe. Next base: position 112,670,087 of record BPTQ01000003.1, on the reverse strand, counting down.
GCCTTGAATCATTTCTATTTGAGTTTTAGGTACTTGAGAAGCAAATGTTGGAAATTGAAGTGGTTTTGGCTCATTTGGATAAGAAAACGAAGAAAACGACCAAGTCAAGAAAATGTCCCTGAAAAGGAGCTGGGACGGCATCATAGATACAAAGTGACGTCGTCACTTGAAGAATCACGAAGACGATCCAGTTATGAATTTTAAAAGTGACGCTTTATAGGATGGTGATGGTCTATAGCTGACAGCGTCATGACCAAAAAAGTGAAGAGTGACGTCCTCCTTTGGATGCTTCGACATAGAATAGATCGACCCAGTTCCGTTCTTTTCCGGTGCACTCGCCTACACAACCCATAAGGTGACATCGTCCCAACTAAGTCGGTGAAGTTCAAGAAACCCTAATGACGGAGAGTTGACGGCGTCACACTTGTAAAGTGACGCCGTCACAATTGTAATATTATATATATTTTTTTGGCAAAATTTTCATTATGTGTGACATGTATTGGTAAGACTTTGGAGACACCTTTGGGTGCACGATTTTCACAGCTTTTGTAAGGGTTTTTAGCCCCCCTAAACTCTATGTTTTAATTGAAGATAAGTTATTCATCCTTTAATCATTACAATATCTTTATGTGTTTTATGATTAATTGTTTATCTTATCTTCTCTTTAACATGCTAGGCTAGATCTATTGGTGTTTGCTTAGTATTAAATGAAACCTAGTTATTGATTATTGATTGTCGTCTATTGTATTAGTTGTTATTGTGTTAGGAGTTGGAAAACTGGCTAAATCTTAGATTAGGTATATCACTAGCTTGAACGTCTGACTAAATGCTCCACTATAGTGCAATAGTTAGTTTGTTTGTTGTATTTATTACGTGAATTGCGGTCGTTGACATTAAGAGTCTTAATGAGTCCTATATATTCTCAACCGTGGTAGAATTGCGGTCGCTGACATTAAGGTTCTTAACGTTTCATATACATTCATAGAGTTAGGGCATTTGGCACCTCCTAACGATTGATATTAAAGAATAAAATGCGCTAATTAAAACAAGGACGTGATAATTCAACTAATCAATAGGATATAACTAGGGAGTAGTAAGATTCTAAGTAAACACATTTACTTATCATACGAGTTCATCAATTTACTTTTCTACATATTTAGTATTAATTAATTAATTATTAGTTACAAAACAAAACTCTTCTGTAACACCCCAAAATTGGTCCAGCGAAAACATACAAGTCACTGGGGTGCTACGTATTGGATCACAACACAAAGTAATAAAGAACGGATTTACCTCAACCGTTTAGAAGAAATTTTCATCATTTAAAAGTATAAAGTTTACATCATTCAAAGATAATGCGGAAAATACAGGCCATAATAAAGCGGTCCTCATATATATACATATACATACATATATATATATATATATATATATATATATATATATATATATATATATATATATATATATATATATATATATATATATATATATATATATATACTAGTGGCAAAACCCGTCCGATGGACGGGTATGACTTGTGGTTTTTATTTTTAGGTTTTAGGAGAACAAATATATACTAAAAATAATTAAAAGTTAAATGAAACAATTTACAACTTTAATTGATGTTACCATAATATATATATATATCCCGGGCATGACTTATAAATATCGTTGGCATATTTTTCTATTACGAAAGAAGGGTGGTAAAAAATGGTTGGAAAGTGTACATGTCGAAAGAAAGGGATTTTATTGAAATACATGATGACTATCGTTGTGTTAATGGGTTTAGCTATTTGTGGTCTTTATTGGTGGTTCAATATTAGCTCTTTTTTTGTTTTTAAAAACATGAGTAGTTTTTTAATTTTTTTAAATAATGGGCGTACATGGAAATTGTTTTGATGTTTTTGTTATTTTAAAGTTTTTTGTTGTTTTGTTATTATTAATTTTTTATCATTATGCCTTTCACGATTTTGTTATTGTATGCAACATGCTTGTATTTTTATCATTTTATGCAATAAACTTTTATATTGTTACCATTTGATGTAATTGACTTGTTCTATTTACATAAATCCATGTAGTAGTTCGTCATGTTAATAATGTAAATAAGATTGGAGAATTTACAGTAAATCCGCAAGTAAGTTTAAAAAATCAAACACATAAAATGAACATCAATCAATTGAATGGCATTCAAATGGATGATACCGTATACGTGGTAAAATGGGTGGGTACGCATCCATAGTTCCATGCTGTAACAGCCTAAACAGGTAGTATAATTCGACAAGCTGATTTGACATACCAACACTTTTTGTCTTCTTTAAAAAAAATAATACTCTGCATTATAACTTAGTACGGAGTAACGAAGCTATAGTTACAATAATGATTCATTTATTTGAGTAAAGTTATCGTTACAATAAGGGCTAGCACAAACCGTTTACTTTAGTTCCATTTTAGCTAAAACAATTAATTTTACATTTGACCCATTAACAATAAAACATAATCCAAATCAACAAGTTTATTAGTAATGATAGGCCCTCTTGGTGAGACTGTCATATTCCGTCAACTACAGTTGCGGATAAGAAGTCAGAGATGTGAAGATTATATATAATGGATTGATAGCAATATAAACGCACTTTAACATGGTTCCAAGAACAATCACCCCAAAGAGATTGAGCGCGCCCAGACCACCAACCATGGCCCTCTCCGTGTTGCTTATTTTATTGCATTGTGAGCACTAATACATGTCAAGAGGCTAAAGGCAAACACAATAAGGTAACAGATAGAGGTGACAACATCGACCCTTTTACTTATGTATGAGTTCTTCTGGTTCTTTAACTGGTCTAACAGGTAAAATAACATTTAATAGTTTAAATTTTTATTCAAACAAACCTCCTAACATAAGAATATAATTTTTTGTAATTAAACTGGACAGATGATACGCGTAACAAAAAATAAGCCAACTTGTCAACCATGCCATCTCTATAAACTATAGAAGGGATTTAGAAAGTAATAGGACCTGAAAATCCCATTTATTTTCCTTGAAGAACTTATCAACTCCTCCCACCCATTCACTAAATCTTCTCCCCATGTATTCCTTCCTACCACCTGTTTTTGCAGTTGTACGCTGAAGTGATGGAAACCGGTACAGGATGTTCCCCTGAACAGACAGGTGAGATTTAGATAAAGAAGAAAGATACATCTGCAAACCTTACTGACATAAATTAATAGACGGATGAGACTGCTGGAAATAGATACTGTGTTGGGTGGAAAAATGGGCAAGTCGGGCGGGTTGGGTAACATGTCACAAGAGGCTATCTTTTAGTACGACGGCTGTATGGGCCAGGTTAACAAAATTATGTCCTTACAACAAAAATCCAACTTTTCATTAAGTATGCCTTATGTATTTGCATACATTACGGTGATTTCCCAATTACCACCTGTTTGACCCACTCAAACGTTTGGCCTATTACAGATAAAAATGTAATATGGGTGCTATTAAATTGGTAGGTAAAAATCGTCAATTATTGAAAATTATATTTACCTAAGTAAAGTTTTGTTCACGTACCAACTTCCCCATGGTTCGACACTTTGATCCTAGTGTTCATACCACTAAGTTTATTGCATTTTGTGGGTCTTTTGTTAGAAAAAAAGTAGTGTGTCAAACCAAGAGAAGCCGGTATATCAAGAGACTTCAGTTAGAAAGATATAACTTCGGCGCAATAAACAATTATGACCCATCAATTTCAGGCCACCCATGTAACAATGCATAGACCCTTTCACCTAGAATACGCTTTTCTTTTTTTCGATTAACTGGATATAACAGTCTATGTTTGGCTAGCAATGGGTGAACTCATATTGATGGGTCAAAATGGTATCAAGTTTTGAAATGGTTATTGTAGGATGTAAAAAGACCTGTGACATTAACTTAAGTTCAGCTAGTGATGCTCTCAAGTTTTTTAAATGTCCAGCTAAAAGAAACTACACTCAGATTTCATATAAGAATCTAGCTGTTACTGGCAATTGATTTAAACCTTCTAATCTTTCCCAAGCAACTCATACTTAAGCTAATATAACGTTTAAAAAGACCATTTCAAATATAACAATCAAACAAACACAAGTCAATCAATTAGAAGTATAGATCCATGGTATAACCAAAAGTCCATTAATTCCATCAAATATGACAAATCAAACATCTAAACAACCAACATCTTTACATTAACATAACCAAACACTAAACCAACACCAAATAAGCAAGTTGGGCTTGTATACATTAATTTGTTGAAACATGTAATAAAAATTGATTATAATGTAATATTTCCCCCTTTTCAGTTTACCTATATTCTGGTCACCGCAGGACTACATATGAACAACTGAATCAATAAACCGAACATGTAAGTTAAATAAACGGATCAATAAGAAAAATATATATCCCAGTGACTGTAAACAATGGAAGATTAAAGAAAAATATACCTCATCTCTATCGTAGTTGTAACACCCCAACCCGGCAAGGGTAGAAGTGTCACATTCTGGTGTCATATCAGAACATACAAATGAAATCTTTACAAATGGAAACCTTAAAAATGAAGTATCAAAACATACACACAATTGACTGACAAGAAAATACAATATCCAGAATGAATTAAAATCCCAAAACAAAAGTTGTTCAAAATAAGTCCCAAAGTAATAAGGTGCTAGGGTTGGTCCACTCAGATACTCTAACTCTCAGCCCATCGAAGCCCATCTTCAAACCTAAAACCTGCCGCAGGAAAGAAATGCGGCTGAGCTTAAAAAGCCCAGTGAACATATATAACAAAACGAAAGCTAAATAAAATCTGAAATGCAAAATGAAACAAAGGGAACGGATAACAAAGTCGCAGCGAAATGAGAACAATGAGTCAATGAAGATCCTGCAGAACACAATTATATAGATATCCAAAGCACAGATAACAAGGAGAACGAAGCAAAGCAAAGCATCGATGACATATAAACAAGCACATACAAACCAGACATACAAGAACTGAAACATAAGCAAGCATAGCAGGCGTCGCATCCACACAACATATATGTCATACAATCAAATCAGGAAATCAGAAGACATACAAGCCAAACAGATATCTACAGGAAAACGGAAGCAATTAATTAATAAGTGAGCATGACAATTCACACAGGTCAAAACCCTTAGTTGAAAACATAACCAGTATCATAACAGCGGAAGTACTAACAGGAGTCAACACATGGCAATCACACGTAATAAGTAGGAATACAGTATAAACGATATAATTAAATGAATTAAAGACATAGCAGGGCAACTAAACAAATTAACAAGCCAGACGTCACAAGTTGAACCATTTACCTAATCAAACCGTAGCATAGAAAGAAATGTAAACATGGCAGGTAAACAATAAGCAGATAAGGACACAACGAATAGTCATAGTCCACGGAATTAACTGAACGAAGTACACATAATAAACAGAAAAAACTAACGATTACACATTAGCATGGTCACCAGACAATTCAGAGGGTCACATAACAGTGAGATCACATATCATCAGATGAAAACAGGTAACTCAGATAACCGTATATTAATCATATCGCAGCAGAGTAATCAGTAGTAACATAGCACATGAAAAGCATAATCAAATCCAATAACATATAATAACCCGGTACGTGAATGGAACGATAGTCTGAAATAACGGAATGAAAGTGTGACAGATCAATGAAAAGGAGTATATATATCTTGGTAAGAGTGAGTCATATAAGGGTACTGAGAAATGAACAATTAATACAGATTATGGTGCGTTGGGGAAATACAGAAAGTACAGTATAGGCATATCAAAAGTGTAAGGGTTGTCAGAAATCTACCACGAGCCCAGAAACATATCATATCATATCATATCATAAGTAGCCATTGTATTCGGAGGGGTGACCTCGGAATACCATATATAATAGGAGGGGAGACCTCAGTAACCAATGGAGTAGCTAGCTCCCAGACTGTGAAGACGCGTATTGCACACGACATCATTCACCAGACAAATCATATCATATCAGATAACAGAACAGATCTAGGATGCATCCATATGCCCCTACCTCACATATACAAAATATGATCCACCACCAAGGGACGTGGCAGAACGTCACTCTACTGCCCTAGAGTCATGCCAGAGGTGCATCACTGACACGGTCATGTTACCTTCATGGCTAGGGAAACATATTTGGCTCGGGTATCAAACTGAAGGGTCAAAGCATAATCATATCATAAGGATTCATATCAAAGTTCATATCAAAGTTCCATAACATAAGTTCATAATCAAAAGTTCATAACAATGGCTCATAATCAGAAAGGTTCGTAGTCATAAGGTTCACAATCAGAAGGTTCATAATCAGAAAGGTTCATAATCAGAGTTCATAACAAAAGGGTGCATAGCAGAGTCATAGGGAAGACCTAAATAGAAGGCTCAGAGCAAAGTATAACAGTTCAAAGCTAATATCGAAAGATGTAAACGAATCATGAGAAACCTTAAGAGAAAAGGTCAGAATATCTGTACCTTAGCAACGTAATGAAAACAAACGAAAAAGTAACACCGGAAAGCAACGTCGTATCTTCGTCAACGAATCTACACGAATTGATATCATATATTACTTATATACTCATTTTATAAGTTTCTTATGCATGTATAAGTGTTTTACTTATTGATATAATATTTTTATCTTTCATTTTCTTAACTTCATATCTGGACCAGAATTTAGCGATTTTTATAAAATACTTACTTAGCTCAAATAAAATCAAGGAAATTCCCAGGGGTTCCCATATGAATTAAAATACTCTCCAAAAATTGGGGGATTTTATTTCCAGGTCAAATGGCCTATGGAAAATCATAAGTCCAGACCTGCCCAGAAAGTGGTCAGAAAATACACCTTAAAAGTTTACGCTTATTGGACCTGTTTAGACACCTTGGAAAAATTCCCAAAACTCCCAGAAATTCATTTATATCCTAAATGTCACTCCTGTAAAAGAAGAGCTCCCAATTCTTTATGGTTTGAAAATTAAAAATCAAACAATCCAACTAAATTTCAGACCCTTTTTCTCAGCTTTAACACTTGATCTTGTAAAATTTAAAAATACGACTTAGATAACTCCGAATTCGACCAAACCACTTGGAAAACTTAACTAAGACATAAAATAAACTTTTCCAACAAAAACCCAGATTATTTCACTTATAAAATTCGATCTATGATACATCCAAATTCGACATATGATGCTGTCCAGTTTTAGGGTCCATTAAAACCATTATAATCATATGTTTTACCTACCCAAACGCACCCATGACCCATGTAATCTACACAACTTGTTTTTATATCATCTATACATGCTTAAAATTTCATAATATCCACCTCATGAATTTTATACACACCCGTTATAGTTTTTATGAATCAAACAACTCGAAAATACACAAACAAATCCTAACCCTTTTACATCCTAATCACCCCTAATTAATTACCTAGGGTTTCTAGGTTTTATACCAGATTCATCCACGACTCCAAGATAATGAAACCACAACATAAAAGACGTGCAAAACAGATTGGGAACAAGTATGAAATTCGAATGATTATGAAAACAAAAGAGGGGAATACCTTGGGTCGAATATAAGGAATGAAACAAGGAACCAAAACCAAATCCATTCGAACCCTAATCTCTCTACACGATTCACAGCAAACTTAGGCATCAAGAAATCGACCACCACTTTGCTTTAGTACCCACTCACGTTCTGGCTTCTTGGAGGAGGGAGGATGACGCCCTTTTTGGCTGCTAGGGTTTGTGAAAAGGGGCGTACAAAATAAATAAATAAAAGAGATATACGGTTCTAAAAAAATGGGGAGTGATAGATGCCTAATTTTTAGGTGATTGGAAGACCAAAATATTATGAATCTAGACATCTTTATAACTAATAAGTAGTGTACAAGTTTTTAAGTAGTGTAGCAATTGTAGTGTAGGTATTTATTTAATTAATGTAGTCTTAAGTTTTTAAATTAAGAAGCTTATATATACATATGACTTACTTATATTATTTAAGATATAACCTAACATAAGTTTCTAATTAATTAATATGCTTTGGATAAAGTTTTAATTTAGGGAAAAATTTCATAATTCGGATTTGAGGGTTTTATAGTGGTTGTCACCACTATGAGAATCAAAGAGAACATCACCAGTTGCAAGTTCAAAGCATATGCATGCAAATGACCACAAATCAGCAGATGTCAGAGTACTTGGATCCTAACAGAACCTCAGGACATCTGTATTGTCTAGTTTGGATATCACCAGTAAGCTGCTTGTAAGTCCAGCATGCATTACCAAAATCAACCAGCTTGCACTTAACGTCAACCTCTGCCAAAAGCTTCTGCCTCATCGAGCGGCTCCCTCTTCCACGAAGTTCAGTTCCTTGGCGAGTTTCCCTTCCTTCAGAATGATTGGTTTTGCATCTGATGACGTGGCTCGCTCTTCAATGGAGTGCCCATTTGATTTTCCATCAATAGAAGAATCAACAACAGTAGTCTCGTGATCTGCTTCAGCTTCCTCAGACTCTTCCTATCCAGTCCCATTTTGGGAAGCTTTCTTAGCCTTTTTCCTGATTTTCTTTTTCTGATTCTTCGTAAGATCACCATTGTAAACCTTAACTTCTTTAGTAACCCCAGATTCAGCCAAACTATTATCCTTACTGGAAGAAAGGATGAGGGGTTCCCCTGTTTTTGTCCTATCTCTTTCCGGATCAATAATAGACAAAAGTAATATATTTTCCGGCTTAAGATCCGTACGTAAAATCGAAAGTTGGAGATGCAAGTAATCCAAACCCCCTAAAACATGGAAGCAAATCTCCTTCACCTTAGAAAGAGGAACCCCTCTATAATCCGAATACTTGATCAACGTCAACAAATTGTCACTCAGATACTCAAAAACCATACAAACATGCTGCCCGTTCGGTCCAGAATGTTTAAAATGATCCAAAAGCTTCACAACAGCCTTTTTATCATCGGGATCCCCCTCAGCTATCTGCTTCAATATCGTAATCTCATTCATTGCCGCCTATGTATAACGTTGAGCACTCTTTTGTACTTTCAAAGCTACATATCTCTACAAATACAAATCCGATATAATCCTACAGTTCATCAGCTCAAAACATCATATATCCAAAATACAACGTTACAAGCAACACTTTAGACTATATAAATTTATGTGACAATTCATACCAGTATTTGAGCTTTAATCCAACTAAGGGGTTTGTTTGTCTATACTTATAAAAAAAGCTTACGGCTTAAGCAAAAAAATCATTTCTAAGCGGCTTTAGCATAAATCTATGGTTCCATCCTCAATAAGCTATCAAGCAATTCTCAATGAGTAATTATACAAGCTTATTGCAGTATGATAATACAAGACTGGCCCGACTCGAGCCGAGATGCTTTAAAATTGCTTAAATTGTTTCTTAAAAATATGTAGATCGACTTATCGAGAGTTTCATGTGTTTGTCCCTAATTCAATCAAAAAAGAGTCAGAAATAAAGTTATTAAAAGGAATATCAAAAAATACTTACACGGAGCCTAGTTTTATGCTATCTCCCTGATACTTCATTATGTGAAACCTTGTTTTTAGTCTATCCCTAGGCTGTATACTTGATATCAATTAGTCATGTAATTTAAAGGGTAACACAATGTTTTATGAATAAGGAAATAATGCAGCCTTGTCATTACAGTCAGATGTTGGACTTATAACCATGATCTGTAATGGTCCACCATATAACTATATTATAAAATCCCTTTCATGCTGTCTATTAACCAAATACTCTCAGCTTAAACAAACTTGATAATTGGTAAGTTCCACAACCCAAGCTAGTAAGAAACACGTAAATAACAGACATGCATCCAAACACAAATGCACACATGAATCTTGATTAAAACTAAAGCAAGAAAAAAAGTAGACATACCGTTTCAAGGTATCCATAACAAAGGGTTATCCTTATTTGAAATACATTCACATCGGCGCCACAACAAATATAAATATTAAAGCTACAGAAATCAAATACACATGAACCGTGGATGTGGCACAACTTACAAAAAACAAAACTAAAATGAATGATGGACCTATGAAACATGCATACCTGAAAGATTACAGGTGTCACACTTTTGGAGCTCGACGCATATCCATGAAAAGAGATGTTGCGAAAAATGATATACGCTTTTGTGCATCGAACTTTTAGGTATGTCCATGTTGCACCTTTGACAGTAGGTCTTAAAAATTAGCAAACTTATTCCCCTATGGCCTCTAGGCCCATAGGAATGCCGAGACCTCACAGCTTGATAAGAGCCTAAATGTCCATGATAAGGTCTACATTAAGCATGCAATCAAGACCCATGAGTTTCATTATAACATTGCTAGTACCTGATATCTACTTATGAAGGAGCCAACGCTATATATTATCTCAAAAACTAAATCTTAACTGTTTCAAAAGATACATAAATTACAGTGTCCACTTCAGTAGCTATTATTAAAGACAAATTCAATATTACTACATTTTTCAATACATGTTAAATTATAAGAGAGGTGTAATAAACTATTAATGTATAAATAGTCCGATGCAGCAAATGAACAATATAAATGTTTGCATAAAAAATTGTTGAATATCATTGAGTACGACTTATAATATATAATTTTTCTGTAGCAATGGTATGGGAAATATGAAAACATGAAAAATAAATATAAATAACAGCAGATAACATTATTCTTTGTAAACATCATTGGCTCAAGATAAATCAAGCAATTCAATGCGCTAAGTATGTCTTTATGCAGTATGTGGGTCAAATAATGGGTCTTTTCCTTGGGGTTTTTGCTTCTAGAAAGTGCAACTGTTCATGAGGAGGAAATGCTCGCTATTGGAGCCCTTGCATATTCAATGGGTCCTGACTTCGTAAAGTATATGCCCGAGTTTCACAAGTATCTAGAAATGGGTCTTCAAAATTTTGAAGAGTACCAAGGGCCTTGGAAGACAAGGTGTTGCTATGGTGTGATGAGATCATGACCTTGCTTCTTAAAGACCTGTTAAGAAACCAGTTGCACCGTTCAGTGAAACCACCATTTTTTTCATGCTTTGGTGATATTGCGCTGGCAATTGGAGAGAATTTTAAGAAATGCTTGATGTATGCTATGCCAATGCTCCAGAGTGCATCAGAATTAACTTCCAAACTAGTTGTTAGATCTACATAAGAAATTCAAGTAAGCAACTCCAACTGCTTATCCAATGCAGCTTATTTCACTCACAAATCATCATGATCAGATAATTTATTTAATAGCAAAATCAAACACCCTAAAAATTCTTCTGTATCAAAACAGAATAAGCAGATAAGCAATTTTAATAAGCAATCCCAAACACCCCTAAAGAAGTAGTAAGTTTGTACTTACACCATCGAAGATCCAACTTATTTCCTGCAATAGACCAACCAAAGAATGACTTAAAAGAACATGCTTCCAAGCTGGATAGAACCTTTTTCAGGATGGCTTCCCACTACAAACCCACCTGAAATATAGTAGATATCAATAAATCTCATTTTAGTGTCTCATATAGACACAGAAACATGAAGGTGCCTAACATAATCATAATCGTCAACAGTATACCTTGTGACCAATTAGGCTTAGATATTATAACAATTGCAAAGAAGAGGATAAATGCGCCATGGCTGTAAAGTTACCAATTTACCCCGCCATGTCTGCGAACACACTGAGAAGGTGAGGGAGTACGAAGTCACCTGATTGCAGAATGTTTATGCCCAGGAAATAAAGTGCTAGAGGTTAGGCCCAAATCTATCTCAAGCAACATTATCACTGATTTGATGACGGTGCATAACAATAATATTTACACTAATAATAAACATACAAACCTTTAATGACTTAAATAAGTAAATTTCCATCAGTCCCGATCTATTGTTACACCTAATGCAATCTGGGTTGAAGCTCATGCTTAAAAGCACATCGTTTCACTCAAACTGCAAATGTCTGGAAAGGAGCCGATTTCCATAAATGTGAATTTTGAGATTTACTTTCAGCCACATATACACCTGCATAAAACATCAGTAAAAAGTTTCAGTAAACTTATATTACTCGACAGCGACTACTACCAAGTGATCCCATCAAAAAAATTGTAGGATCAAAGATGGGGTGACAATACGGGTGATTCTCAGGTTAAAATAACCCAAAAAAACATTCCCTTTACCGTATTCAAAATAATAGTACATAAATAAACGGGTGAGGTCCAAATCATTAAGTATAAAGCAAGTATTTCACTAAAACACACAAAAGCTTACAGTATTACTAACCAAAAGAAAGCACAGAGAAGTCTTCTAATATGTATTTTCTTTTTCTACTATATTATAGTTTTACAGTGTTACATCAAAACATAATCTAGAAAGAAAAAAACATATAATCTTTACTGTAGTCCTTAAAAAATAGTTAAATTTAATACTTGCTTCAAGCTTGAGACCATTACACGGGTTGACTCACATTTCACATAACGAAGATATGCATGTAATTTTGTACCGTAAAGTCTGCCAAAGTGACAGTAAAACCTCTCTTGCGCTGCACCACAACTTCCTCTGGTGCATAATCTATAAACCATATGTGTGAGAAACTCAGAACAATAAAGAGACGTAAAAAAATATAACATTTTCTTCACCGAAGGAATGTATTCACCTTATCTTTTAGAACAACAGTGTTACGGAAATCGCCTCCATCCAACACATTTTGACTTTTACATAAAATAAAAATAAATAATCGCACCAAACGTGTTTTGACCCATTGTGTGATCAATATACCTTTTCACTTTTATATTACGTTTCTATAATATCCATAAACTTTCAAGCATATGGTTCATAGTTAGTTCTAAATGTTACTTATATAAGGACAATACTCTGATTTTAATAAATTCCAGTATCTATAGGTTATCCTGGACAGACATACATGGGCGGAGCTTTTTTTTAATAAGCAAACAAAATAAGTAAGCAATCCCAAACACTCCATTACACGTACATATATAAGATAAGCAAGCCCGAAAACCCTTTAATTACATAAAGAATGAGTTCTTCTATACCCAAAATCCCAAACATTGAGGACTATGTGTAATATTTGCTACTCGAAAACACAATAAACAATTACTCAATTCCATAAAATTATCCAAACACCCCCAATACAAACTACCCATATTCAAAAGTGGTTCAACTGGTTGGTTACATTGAAAACGGGAATTCTAAGCAGCTTATGCTCATTAACGAATTTCTAAGTTGTTTTGCTTTATATAAACACTCAAAAGAGCTTAAGCTGCTTTAATATGCTTAACCAAACGCCCTCTAAATAGCATATAAGGAGTTGTTTATTAGTAGTATCAAACCGCAACTTTTATAAGAAGTTCATACATACAGCAGCCTCTAATTTCATAAACCTTCTTAATCGACATAATTGAGTCAATTGAGCTCTAATATTTAAAAAGAAATAATGGAGAGAAAGATACGTCACCTGAATTGGGGTGTTTGCACTTTGAATGTAGAACACAAGCTATTCGATTAGGAAGGGCACTCAAACCACAGTTTGCCGCATCTTCTAAACCCGTGCCCCACGAAAACTGAAACCTAAAATGCACTCCAAGCGTAATAGGACATATTTGTTTTACGAAAAAATAGGATAGAAAATTCATAGCATATATCAATTCTCTCATGAAGATCTCAATAAAGCGCAATCTCATGTTATCTATATACTTATGCAAATTATATGATTTACACTTCTCCAATACAGTCTTTTAATAAAATATATGCCGTTAGAGAAAAGCAATTAAAATAAGACATGTTAACTGCGAAAATATGAAAATTACTACGTAAAATACTATAAATGATTATTATCTTTTTATTACGATTTGATCATTGTCTTAGAAATACAAAAGGCAAACATATAACTGCAGGAGTCCAATTAGGATGAAACTTTGCTAACCCAACAGTATATCCATGGCCAACATATATACACCCATAACTTGCGGATACTCCGCCATATATAGTAGCTCCGGTCTCATACGACCACAACACACGCCCTGTTCTGGCATCTAATGCACACAACGGACCTTTCGCAGACACTGAACCTGCAAACATGACACCCCTAGTTAGGGGCACCGGCCCTAGAGGCGTATCATTCCTTAGGTCTGCCGTGGTCCATAGAATCTGGCTTGTGTTTGCATCCAACGCCACCCATCCACCTGCGGTCGTGGTTTGGTTAGATGGTGCAAGTGTGAATGGCAACTGATCACCATTGGCACAGCCTACAAAATAAAATTATATGTGTTTAACAAAATAACAAACATGATTAAATAACTGCAAACCATTCTTGCTTATGTTTTATTAATTTAAAATCAGATAAGCAGTTTATCATGTTGCTCACAACAATTTATCAAAATAGCAATCCAAACAGGAACATCTTACCCGAGTATGAGAGATTGTAAGATATAACTTTTCACATACACATCAAACCATAACACAAAGTAGCATATAGGTGGGATTCTAGAGAGAGAAAGTTAGAGGTTTAGGGAACTTAGTGAGAGAAAGTGAAAGATATTATTATGAGCTCCAACTCTCTACCTTGGGAGGTAGAGAGTATTTATAGTCTTACATAAATCGCCACACATCGGGCTGTGGATCAGGCATACAGTGGGTAAAGACCCGTCCGTCCTCCACGGTGTTACTTAACTAAATACTACTTAACTTAAAAGAACTACGACTACGAGCTTTCTAACGATTACATACACTTGAGGTGACCGACTCTTTAATATATAGAATTTCTAATTCCTAACAATCTCCCCCTAAGGGAGGTCACCTCAATTATGTACCAAAATTACATTGAATACAACTAGATATTACATTAGAAATTGTTCTTGCATTCTTGATGTAGTCCCTTGCTTCTAAGCTCGTAGTCATTGATTCTTCACATTGCATGTTTGAATACTCCAAGTGGAGGTCTTTTACTGATCCACGTGATAATAATTTTGAGCCATCTTTTGAGATCATCAGCTATCAAAAATCTCTAAGACATCCTTTGTGGTGTTGAGACTTTAGGACCGACATGCTCACATTCTAGATCATGATATCTTCTCATCAGAGTAGCGGAAGCATTTGTTGAATCATGATATTGGCAGCAGCGTAGCAGAAGCATTGAGTGAAAATATCAGAGTCATTGATGCACTAATCATGATTTCCTTTTAGATGAATGTGTTAAGTGAGCATGCGGCTATGGATTGACCGCTTCATTCTGATCAGCTGCAAACGTCGGGTGTACCTGCATACAACAGTTAGCAATAAATCGCGCGAAAGTGTCTTTGATCACTTTCGTTGAATTGAGGTACACGGCCCACGGTTCCCCGTTGATCAGTACAAGTACTGCCTGTGATCAGGTAGGATTCCTAAGAATCTCCTTGACAGGGTTTCGCAGCTGTTCTAGCTGTTCTCAAACCGGAACATCTCAAAGAAGACAACACGGAGTGAGTGAATCAGCGAATTTTAAGTCCACTGATTGATGAAAAGAGATTTGAAAAACAATCGTGTATTGCTCAATAGAAATTGTTTTTGCAATACAACGAAGGTTTTATTGAAAATCAATTATCAATCATAAAAACACCTTTTGGTTTGAAAAATTAGTACACGGTCGATGTGCTAAAGAAAAGAGTTTTTAAGCACAATGACCGGTTTTTCAAAGGTATCCGTCAATCCATAACCTGAACCAGGATTGATTCAAGAGATTGAATCGCCCCATTGTTTCTGTTCAGTTGTCACATGATTGATCTATATAATAGATCTCACATGCCACCTACCAGGAGCTTGTTTGATGTTGGCTCCAGAAGGCTTTCCATCTTCACAGTGAATATGTAAACACATCACTCAGATGTTCTGGCAATACCACAAGGATAATGCGTAGGACTCAAGATATAATCTCTCTTTCCACATTGTGTGAGACAGAGAGTCTTCATTGAAGGTGTCCTAATGAGATTTATTGATGATCTCGTGGCTCTAGACTCAATTTGTGCATATTTGGATCCTGTGCCGGAGACTAGGGAGAGGGTCTCCTTCTTCAATATCAACCATCTCTAAGAGAAAGTCGATAGATAATGTCGGTTCCCTGTGAGAATGAAACAAGTCCTTATAAGAGGAACTTGAGTGGTTTGGAAAGTTGAAGTGCAGTGCGTCACTGGGTCCATGACGTCTTGTCTTCAATACCGATGTTACCATCAGTAGCATATGAATTGAACCCGGTTTCTGCCCTAAGGTTGAATAAATGGAGGGCTATTTGTTTTCACCCTTTCCTCATTCAATTCTTTTTAATTCTTCAACCCCTTCAGTGCTTACCGAGACTTCATAGCTAGAACCTTGTTGGGTTTATTCCAGTACTAGCTCAGTCTTAGTCTGCACTCTTCCCATATCTCATTTTTTCTCCTTTTATCATCATACCTAAGGACTTCTACACTAACTAGTGGATTGTCCCTGGGTAGATCCCTCCGGTTCTGGCGGATCATGGGAACACATACCTAACCTTATCATCCTTATATCACCGTACATAAAGTAGAGTTGGTCGGTCTATTTGGTATTGTTCATCTGCCATTGGAACCAATTGAAAAACTATTTGAAAATCAATTCAGATACTTGTGATATATTATCAAAGCATTTTGTACCTGAATTGTTTTTGATATTTTTAGAACGAGAACTCCCCCTCAACATGTGCATCAAGTATTTGAAAATGTTTTGCACACGGAGGCAAGAGAAAGAATTAACTTCTTTGATTACCATTTTCTAAAAGATATCAACATCACTTCCCACATCAAATCAAGTAGATATAGCATTTCCGGGAAGGATGAGGTTTCCATAAATTTGCTCCCCCTCAATATGTGCCTCGAGATTTGAAAAGAGTTTTGCACATACTAGAGGGACCTTGCACATTGAGATAAGTTGATCACATTTCAAATCATAGGTTTAAGATAGATGCTCCCCCTCAACATGTGCATGGAAAAATTGAAATCGTTTGTCACATGTGGGCAGGATAGCATGTACATCCTTATAAAACCATTTACCGAATTATCAGTTTAAATCCAATTTAAATCACACATTCTCCCCCGATCACAATTATCAAATCATTTGAGATTTGTGATCTCTTACTGATTTAAATTGATTTTGAAAGCTTTTAAGGAGAATTGTGACTTGATTGTGAAAGCGTTTGAACTGATAAGGATCGGATTTTAAGACTTTAAACTCCATTGATAAAACATGCATGTATATCTTTTGAAAACAATTTAATGCCAAATAACTTTTTAATTTAATTGAAATCATTCTCCCCCTCAATCAATGACATAGGTTGTTGATTGAGAGATAGAGATTTTGACAAATAAGTCCTGATGATTATCAAAAATAGAGATCGAGTCATTTTTCAAAGCATTTAGTTTTCAGCAGATAAATGTTTATAGAATCAGAGCATGGAATTTTGAAAACATGATAAAACATGGCTCTGTTCTTTCTTTTAAACCCGGGTTATTGCCAGAAAAATGACAATAAACCATAGTTTCTCTTTCTCCCAAAAATATATATATATATATATATATATATATATATATATATATATATTTTTTTTAATATAAAAATTCGAAAAACATCTAAAGTCCCGTGTCATTCTTTGAATGACAACATCAAGACCGTAGATATTATCGAATCGAGAGAAACATGACGAAATGACAATATTTTTTGAAGATTTTTCGAATTTTTCAAATTTTTATGGATTTTGAAAGTTTTATATTTTTCTATTTGATTTTTGAAGGTTTTATAATTTTGTATTTTGTTTTTCGAATAGATATATACAAGAGATAGATGAAGATAGACCTTTACTCCTCGTCTTCCTCCTGAAGACGTTTGAGAGTTTCTGGTTGAAGGCTTTTCAAGCCAAGTCGTGGAAGAATAAACTCAAAACGTTCTCTTGGAAGAGCTTTGGTGAAGATGTCTGCTAACTGATATTCAGACCTCACAAAATATAGTTCCACCACACCTTTTTCCACTTGTTCCCTGATGAAATGATGTCGAATTTCGATATGCTTTGCTCTTGAGTGTTGAACGTTGTTGCATGAGAGAGCAATAGCACTATTATTATCACAGTACAGAGGGATTTTGTTGAATTCAAAGCCATAGTCAGATAATTGAGATCTCATCCATAAGATTTGAGCACAACAAGATGACATGGCTATGTATTCAGCCTCTGTAGAGGAAATAGAAGTACTCATTTGCTTCTTTGAAGACCAGCTCACAAGCTTATCACCCAAAAACTGAGCACCTCCTGACGTACTTCGACGAGTATCTTGACAACCTGCATGATCAGCATCTGCATAGGCCGTTAGTGACATACCGGTGTCCTTCGGGTACCATAGTCCCATATTGATGGTTCCTTGGAGATACCGAAAGACCCGTTTAACTGCTTCAAGGTGCTTTTTAGTAGGCTTAGCCTGGTATCTAGCACACATGCAAACAGCAAACAAGATGTTTGGTCTACTAGCAGTGAGATACATCAGGGATCCAATCATACTCCGATATTTCGTTTGGTCAATCATGATCCCTGAGAGGTCCTCATCTAGTTTGGTTCGGTCAATCATGGGGGTGTCAACAGGGTCACTTGAATCAAATCCAAATTTCTTTAAAATCTCAGTTGCATATTTAGATTGATTTATGAAAATGCCTCCGGGACTTTGAGAAATTTGTAATCCCAAGAAAAATGACATTTGTCCCATCATTGACATTTGAAACTTTGAACTCATTTCATTTGAAAAACGATCACATTCCATTGGGTCAGTCGAGGCAAAAATAATATCATCAACATAAATTTGAACATGAATCAAATGTTTGCCTGACTTCCTGGTGAACAATGTAGGATCAACTGCTCCTTTGATGAATCCGGTTGATAGAAGAAACTTTGACAGTGTATCATACCATGCCCTTGGAGCTTGCTTTAAACCGTAAAGAGCCTTCTTCAAACGATAAACGTGAGTAGGATGCTCTTGATTCGCAAATCCTTCAGGTTGGCTGACGTAGACGACTTCTTTAAGATCTCCGTTCAGAAATGCCGTCTTTACATCCATCTGATAAACTACCATGTTCTTACTAGCAGCATTAGCCAGAAAGATTCTGATTGCCTCAATTCGAGCAACTGGAGCAAAAGATTCTTCAAAGTCTATACCCTCCTCTTGACGATATCCTTTAGCAACTAATCGAGCCTTGTTCTTCAGCACATCACCATGCTCATCAAGTTTTACTTTGAAGATCCATTTTAGAGCTATAATCATAGCACAGTCTGGAGCAGGTACTAACTCCCATACATCAAGACGATCAAACTCATGAATTTCATCTTGCATGGCATTGAACCAGCTGTCTTCATTCATGGCGGTTTTAACATCTTTTGGTTCGATCTTAGATAGTACGGAGTTGAAGAAACACCATAAGGCATCGGTTGCAAGTTGTTTCCGGGTTGATACAGGACGAGAGGGATTTCCAATGATGTTGTCTAATGGATGATCGTGAGTCCATTTTCTGAGGTGTTCATGTGGCAGTTGTTGAGGAACTGAGGTAGCTGAATCGATGTCTCCTGAAGAAGATGGTTCTGATGATGATTCAGGAGTAGCAAATATGTTTTCAAATGGAGCATCTTCAGGAGTAGCAAAGGGATTAACTTCATCATTGATGCCAGAAACATTTCCATGATGTACATTTGAAGAATGATGATTTGTTGATGAGACTGAAGGATCAGCAGCAGGTGCTTCTTGACTTAAAGATATTGAGACTGAAGGATTGACTTCATTCACTGGAATATGAGCATCCTCTGTTGTAGGGATCAGCACCTCATTAGTAGTTGAATCATACAGTTCATCAAACATAGGATCAAACAATTTCTTTACATCATCTTCAGATGGAGGTACATATGGAGTTTCTTGAGAGGAGTTTGGAACAAGAGATGAACCAATGGGACTGTTTTGAAGTGCGGGTCCTGAGCTGGAGTGTCCAGGAGCCATTTGACCGGTCAGCTCATCAAACGTAACGTGAATTGTTTCCATGATATTTCGGGTTCTTTTGTTGTAGATTCGGTATCCCTTTTTGTTTGATGCATATCCTACAAATACTCCAATGTCAGCTTTGGCCCTAAGTTTGCCTAAGTCTTGACCCTCATTAGTTGGATAGCACAATGCACCAAACACACGAAGGAAAGACAGATTAGGTTTTCTGTTGTGGACAAGTTCATATGGAGTTTTTCCATGAATAGTGTAAATCAGGGAACGATTTTGTGTGTAGCATGCAGTGGCAATTGCTTCAGCCCAGAGAAACATTGGAACCTTTGAGTAGATCAGCATTGTTCTAGCAGCTTCAACAAGAGTACGATTTCGTCTTTCAACTACACCGTTCTGTTGAGGGGTTCGTGGAACACTTCTTTGATGGCTGATTCCAACGCTTTCATAGAATTCACTAAGTTGTTTGTTGACAAACTCAGTTCCATTGTCTGTTCTGATAATTCTGACAGTTTTGTTTAGTCGAACCTGCAGCTGTTTGATGAGTTTGATGATGATATCAGGAGTTTCATCCTTTGTCCTTAAGAACTTGACCCAGGTGAATCTAGAGTAATCATCAACCACAACTAACACATATTTCTTCCCAAAGATATTCTGCACCCTCATTGGTCCACATAAATCCATATGAATCATATGAAGAACTTCTGTGACAGAGTTAGTAGGTTTGGGTTTATGGGCATACTTCTTGCTTTTTCCCAATTGACATGCTGAACAAAGATGGTCCTTTTCATACTTTAGTCTAGGTAAACCTACAACTAAGTCTTTTCTGGAAAGATCGTTGATGGTGCCGAAGTTCAAGTGATTGAGACGACGATGCCATAACCATGACTTTGTTTTTGAAGCCTTAGATAACAAGCAGATTGGAGAGGCCCTCATCATGTCATCGATAGAGATGGTGTAAAGGTTTGAGCCATGAGTTCCTTTCAACAGTTCCTTACCATTAAGATCTCTAACAAAGCAGGTATGTTTTCTGAAGGATACTTCTAGATCAGAATCACAGAATTGACCAACAGAGAACAGATTATGACCCAAACCTTCTACATAGTAAACTCTAGAGATGACACTATCACCAACTACATAATCTCCATAACCCATGATAGCACCGAAATGATCATTACCAAATCTAACAGTCCCGATGAATTTGCTCACGAAGTTCATGAGCCGTGACCGGTCTCCAGTCATATGCTTGGAACAGCCTGAGTCCAGGTACCACAGAACGATTTGAACGATCTGCAGTTGAACACAGACAAGAATGGATAACTGGATAATTGGGATCCCCATGCAAGAATGGGTTCCATTTGGTTAGTAACAATGTTTGGAACACCCACATCAGAAATAGAAGCATTTATATCAGACAGTGAGGCAATGGAATCATTGTAAATAGATGCAGTACTAGTGTTAGAATTAGCCCTGTTCACAGTGTGATCACTTCTTAAGGGAATAGTTCTACCAGTAGGCATCCATTTTCTAGTGGGCATTATCTGATTAGTCTTAAGACCAACAGGTGTCCAATAAAAGCCTATTTTACTGAATGTTCTTCCTGTGGGTTTCCACTGTTTTCTAACTTTCTTACGTTTTTGCCTTTTAGCCTTCTTAGCATGAATTTTAGCATTAACAATATTAACTGGACAATTAACATCATTAGGCAGAACAATAACACCACATACATGATTAGAAACAGAATTCAAGCAGCCATCAGTACAAGGTTTGCAAATAGTATCAGAATTCGAATTAATTACAGTACGCCTATGGCTAATACTGGAATCAACACGATTCATTTTATTCGATTCAAACTTAAAGTTCCTAGATTGTTCTTCTACTCTTTTCCAGTGCACATTCTTAGCTTGCGAGGTCCTATCATTCCTTGTATTGTCTTGAGACTTTGACCTGCTCCCTGTAATGTCACTGATTACTCCTATAGAGGGAATGGGAACATTAGTTTGTTTTACTACTCTTTGCACCACCTGTTTAGATGTGCTGGGATCTGAACTACATGCAGGTGCACTACGGTTCACATTCTTAAAACTAGAGGTACTGAGATTTGTACTCCTAGAAGGCACACTTGAGTTCTCTTTTTTAGCATTGACAGATCTAGAATCTGAACTGCTCAAGGGTACACTACGGCTCACATTCAAAACATTGGGAATCGAGTGCATATCATATTTGGCCTTAGGCATTGAGCATGAAATCAAAGGGTTAACTCTCTCACCTAATGTCTTTGGGGATATTGTGATCAAGCATTCTAATATTTCTTGAGATCGTTTGGCATATAAGCATGCATGTCCAATTGCATTATCATGAGGTTTCTCTAGCTTATCCTCTTCAACAATCTCACGCAGGCATTCTAAGCAATCCTTAAGGGATGAGAAATATGTTTGAATGGCAAGTTTGTTGTTCCTTAGATGAGGAGGGACATATGTCACAGATAAAGCATATTTATTACAAGAGTGAACCTTTGATACAACATTCTCCCCATTGGTCATTGGCATTTTCTCTTTTACCTGACCCTTCAGATTCTCAATTTCCTTTTGCAATGAAGCTATTTGTTCGTTGTTTTTGTTACGAGTGACTTTAATTGATTCAAATAACTCATTGAAATGACGTTTAACCTTTTCATTTTCTTCTAGAAAACTTTCGTTTTCCTTTTGTAAAGCATTTACTAGGTTTTGAAGATGAAACGTTTGAGAATTCTGAGAATCTAAAGGAGGAGGCATTTGGGAGCTTGTCATATTGTTCGTTTGACCCTTTAATTGAGAGATTTGGGCTTTCAACTTTCTGATCGTGTTACACTGAGCTTGAATCTGTTCATCTCGTTTGTTAATTTGAAAAACTGCATCAAACTCTGGAGCATCTGAAGATGTCTTGATATTTGAAGTTTTGACATTTTCTTTGAGATGTTGATATTTTAGTTGTAGATTAAAATACTCAACTTCTAGTTTAGAAAAATGTTTAACCAAATTGTCGTGATCATCCAGTTCAATTTTCTCATTTAGTTTAGAATTAGTTTTTTCAAGCTCAATGACACGATCATGGGAGACTTTCAGGGCCACAGATAGTTCATGAAATTTGGAAGCATTAATAGAGCAATTTGAAGCAGTGAAAAAGACATCTTGAGCAACACATTCAGTAATAAGATTCTCATTTAATGTATGCAGGTTCTTTCTCTCAATCTCATTATATTTCAGTGCACGCTCATAGTCACTAACTTCAACAACCATTGCATCAAATTCCTTTTCCATACCCTTAATATCAGTTTCTACCCCCTTTTTAAGACTCTCAAAGTGATCTTTTAGAAGTTTAAATAAGGGCATGACCTCAGTTAAATAACATTCTTTCATTTGTTCAAAACCTCTTTCTCCTTCAGTTATACCAGTGGGTGTGATCCTTTTCTTGCAAGTTTTCTCAAAATCAACAAATAGTTGAAATATAACGTATTGGCTAATTAATGTCTTGCTTTTAGTGGCAATTGTTCTAGGAACAAGATGCATTGGTGTATTAGGAGGATACACAGTCGCTCTAGGCATTTTCCAAAGGGGAGGGTTTGTTTCAATAATATTTTCCGCTTTCTGCTTATCTAAATCCATTTTCCAGAAGACTTGTTCGGGAGTCAACAAAGTCTGAGGCTTAAACTTGTTCAAGGAAATCCAGTTTTCCTTCTTGTAATCATGAGGAGAGATGATTATGTTTTTCTCTTTGCATTTGGGATCATTTTGTTTCTTATTCATCTTTTCCCTAGTGATTTCATTTAATATCTTATCTTCCTCAGTGCACTCAACGCAACTAGGTTTCTGCCTAGGCTTAAGGACTTCATTACCATCATAAAGCACCTTATGAGCATTTCTAGCCTTTTTAATTACCTCTGGATTTGGTTCCTCAACAAGGGGAATGTTATGCTTATCGCTTAAGACTCGATGTTTCGTGACCATGTGAGCAGTCTGAATGGTGTTTCCTTGTATGTACAACTTGTTTTCAAGTTTGTTTTTCAAAGTCTTCAGATTAGAAAAATCTCTCAAGAGTTTTGATTCCTTTGCATTAAATTCTTGCTTAAGCATTTTCACATTTTCTTGAAGTTCTTGTTTTTGCTTAGCTGTTTTAGAAAGTTTTTCTTGCAAGGAATGTAATTCTTGTTTCAATACTTCTTCTCTAAACTTACTTTTTCTAATTACTGTACTTACTTGGTCATCCATTTCCTGCTCACGAGTGGTCAACTCAAATTTTGCACGTTGTTCATAAATAGCAACACGTTCCTTATAGGCATTTAGTTCAGAAATTACGGAATCATCAGGAGCACATGCAGTGTATTCATCAAAGACATAGTCATTGTTGACTGCAGAAGATGCATCACTTGGTACAACTTCACTTTCACTTTGTTTCACGTATTGATCGTATGGGACAATATTGTTATTACCCATATTTTCAACATCTGATTCAATAGTTTCAGTTGATTGTACTTTGTCATGCATCTGTTGCACATCAGCATCATCGTATAGTTTTAATACCTCTGAGATGAGTTTGTCCTTGGATGTGCCAGCTTGTGGTGAAGAAGAGACCTTGGGAGAAACCATTGGAGAAATGCTAGCCATGAAAATTGTGTGTGCAGTAGGTCCATCATCTACATCAGAGTCGTATGCATCACAGTCAGCGACTTGAAAGGCATTCTGATGATTGTGACCTATCTCCTGAATAGGCTGCTCATCCACATCTGCATCATAGGTCTTGGCATTGCCCTCAGCAAGAAACAGCAATTCCTCTTCATCCAAAGCAGCACAATTGTCCTGAGCTTGTGCCAGCAACATCTTATCTCTGAAGTAATCAGCATTCTGTGGACGCTTTGGAGATGTGCAGTTCCTTGCAATGTGTCCTTCACCCCCACAGTTGTAACATTTGATTGACTTAGCTTGACCTTGGGTACCATTTCTTCCTCGATTCTGATTGCCCACATAACCTCTCCCAGCTCCACCTCTTCCCTGATCATACTGTCTTTCCTGAACTGGGTGCCCCATAATTTTCCCATCTCTGATCAAAGCATGGTTGTGAAGATTGGAGGCGGTTCGGATCTCATTGCAGGTGTGGAGTTTGTTGGTGTGAGGTGAAAGTGTCCTGTTTTCTTTTACCATGAGTGTTAGTTGAGTGATGAAATGTTCCATGACAGCATTTGCATCAGGTTGCTTGAACCTTGGATCAGAAATGGGTTTGTGATTATCATTATTCGTGGGTGCAACTTGAGAAGCTTTGGTGGAAGTCCCATCATTTGTGAAGAAGGCAGTTGAATCATTTGTAGACCTTGTTTCTCCCTGACCTTTGAACTGATCAAGAATCCTCTTCTCAAACATGGCATGTCTCTCATTCTGAAGGAGGAAGGCATAGAGTTGCTCATAGTTTGTATCCTTCAATCCTTTAGTGAGCTTCACAGAGGTGACAAACTTGTGCCATTCGGGATTCATGTTGTTCACAAATTTTGAGTTCAGCTGAATGTTAGGCATAGTCATTCTGATGTTCCTCATGTCGTTAACTAACTTATGAAATCTCACATAGTACTCATAGACATTCTCATTTGGTTTCATCTTGAAGTGCTCAAATTCGTCATAGAGTTGGGATTCTCTGTCTTCCATAGTTAATTCTGAACCTGAGAGAAGCATCTTTACATTGTCCCAACCTGCCTTAGCATCTGTGTTATGATTGATCAGCTTGTAGATGTCTTTAGGAAGACCTTGAAGAACAATGTTTGAAGCCCTGATGTCTGCATCGAATCTCTTTTTCTCCTTATCATCAAGCTCATCATACATCTTAGGTCTGTCCATTCCGTAAACAGGAGTACCATCTTCATTAGTATCTAGTATGTCTCTAGTCGTCTCAACTCGATATGGTCCTTCATCAATGGATTTGAGAATGTTGACACCATTTTCCTTTCCAAGGCAATACAATCTGATTCGTTGAGCCCAAGAATCGTAGTCAGTTCTGTCAAGCATGGGTGGACGAGTATCTGAGCCAGCTGCTTGAACATCCTCGGCGACAGTGGAGATGACAGTAGGAACGTTGGTAGACATGTTAACAGATTATACGGGATTTTATAAGTCTATGATTAAACCGGGAAATAGATTCTTTCACGGGATTTTACTAATTCAAGAGAAAACCGTAAACAATCACTCAAGTCGCTAGAAGATAATGCACTAAGTCGCTAGAAGATAATGCACTAAGTCGCTAGAAGATAGTGCACTAAGTCGCTAACTCTTAATTCGTCAGACAGCTAAGTCGCTAGAGTCCCAAGTCGCTAGACAACAAGCAAGTCGCTAAGTAGTAACTCGCTAACCCTCAAGTCGCTAGCAAAATTTTGGCAGCAATTCGCTACACAAGTCGCTAGAGATACAAGTCGCTAAAGAGCAACTCGCTACAGACCAAGTCGCTACCACCAAGTCGCTACTCGTAGTGGAGAGTCCACTACTTGTACTTTAACTCGCTAGATCTAACTCGCTAGGTTTAACACTGTAACTCGCTACAATTTTGTGAAGCAAGTCGCTACGAAGAAAATTATCTGTGAGCTAAGTCGCTAGCTTGAAAAACCATATAAACATCACTTTTCAATCCAAAAACAACCCAACCAAGATGATTCAAGCTTACCAAATGAAAACCTAAACACTTGTGATGATTCTAAACATAAAAGTACTAACAAAATTCAAACTTTAACACAAGAAATCAACCAAATGATGCAAAAACCACTAAACTTTTTCAAACTCAAAAACCACCTAAAAACCACTAGAAATCCAAAGATGTGCAAGATATGATCCAACCATGGCTCTTGATACCAATTGTAGGATATAACTTTTCACATACACATCAAACCATAACACAAAGTAGCATATAGGTGGGATTCTAGAGAGAGAAAGTTAGAGGTTTAGGGAACTTAGTGAGAGAAAGTGAAAGATATTATTATGAGCTCCAACTCTCTACCTTGGGAGGTAGAGAGTATTTATAGTCTTACATAAATCGCCACACATCGGGCTGTGGATCAGGCATACAGTGGGTAAAGACCCGTCCGTCCTCCACGGTGTTACTTAACTAAATACTACTTAACTTAAAAGAACTACGACTACGAGCTTTCTAACGATTACATACACTTGAGGTGACCGACTCTTTAATATATAGAATTTCTAATTCCTAACAGATATTCTCACAGTTTTTCCACAAAAAAGAAGGTTTCCTTTAGTTGTCATATTAATCTGAAACGTCGTAGACTCCTACAAACGTGCAAGTTGTGTTGCAAATCTCTTACATGCAATTTTATAGAAGATATAAAATATAAAGTTACCTCAGTAGATGTTCCATTTATACTCACTGGAGCATATATATCATGAGCAGTTCAATCATGGCAGCCATTCTCAAAACCCTAAAAAAACTTTAGATGAATGAATTGTGTGGGTTTTTTCGATTTAGGGTTTTCAGATATTGAAACGTGATACGATGTTGCTAAAAACCAAATTTATAGTTTTCTAGATTTCCAATTAGTAGGTTATGTTTGTTTGGAAAGGCTTATAAGTTTTTTTTTGCAAACTATAAACCAAAAAACATTGTTGATCTAGTGGTTAGCATGGTTGTTAACATTATGCAATGTCACAAGTTCGAATCCAGCAACATGATTTTTTAATAAAAACCGAATTATATATATTTAAAATTATAAAAACACTATAACATATCCGAATTTTATAAATTTAAAAATATAAAAACACTAAAATCAAATGAAATTTTAAAAAAATGCCACATATATTTAAAAAAATCAAATCAAATTTAAAAGAAATGCCACATGTATTTAATGATGACATGGAAATATGACATGACATTATGGGATGCCAAGTGGCATTATGACGTGACATGCCTCCTCTTATATATAATGGATATATATATATATATATATATATATATATATATATATATATATATATATATATATATATATATATATAGGGGACCTTTATTTAGAGAACCCTGTTAAGTGCGAGAACTGCGAGAACCCTCTTTCTGCCATTGGATTAACATGATCTATGGTTGAGATTGAACAATGGCATTTTTGTAAATAAATGGAAATTGATTTCCCTGGAAATAATAATAAAAGGGTATAAATAGTATTTGAATTTAACTATTTTTTATAACTGCATACTTGATATTCGGGATAGCAGAGATCATATTTTATATTTTCCATAATTGTAGCTTCTTAAACCCACCTAAAAACACACACGATCACTCATATCTCACCTACAAACACGCACGTTCATCAGATAAAAACCTAAAACCCAAATAACATTGCTGCTTTAATCCGTCAATTATCTTTGATGGGAATTCCGAAAAACCTGTAAAATAGCCTTACGTAACGTACCATCCTGGTCAATAAGTGCCAACGGTGATTTTTTGCCATGAGTTTTTAACAATGCGTCAAGAATCCAGAAGTACGATTCATGATTTTCATCAAACAACAACGCCGCACCAAAAGTAACGCATTTCTGGTGGTGGTCAACACCAGTAAATGGTATAGAAATCATATTATACCTGCAAATGGTAAATTTAAATAAAATTGTCAAATACGACATAACTCTGAATAGTAAAATGATATAAATTCAATGTGAACAGGTTTGTATAACTATAAATAAATTGACATAACTGGTATAAAGTTAAATAATAAATACAATATAAATGTAAATATTAACGGAACTCACTTGTTTGTTTTAAAAGTAGCATCAAACGAAACAACATCACCAAATGCAACATAGTTGCATTTCATTGTTTCAACGGTGTGATGATAAAAAGATAATTGGGGGACGTGTTCCTTCCTCTTCGTCATTTTGACAACTAACATTTGAGCATCCCTATCACCGATGAACAAATTCATAGCACATCTAAAGTTACTTCAATCAACAGGCATTCCCCTAACTTGATCAAAACCACCCAACAACGCTACTCTTAACCTGTGTGCTTTTTGTACCCTAATACTAGTCAAGGAAGCGCGATGAATAAACATATAATCGCCATATCGCAGCTTCCTTCTAGCGCGAGATAGATTCATGTTCGACTGAACTATAGGTGGGTGGTTGTGATTCTCGGTCCAATCATACAATGAATACATGTTTGTCCCTTCAATGACTTTAAAACAGATCCTTGCTTTACAATCGGTCAGTGTTGTTGAAGATCTACGTTTCCTTTTTGTTTTCCCATCTACATTACCATTTTCTTGGACATCTTCGTTTAGTGTATTTGTTTCAGCCATCTTCCTAGGTTTACCCCCTCTACTACATATGACATATTTGTGTGTCACTTGCCCATTCCATTTTTTGGACCCTGATTTACGTACACCAAATCTGCCCTTAGCCGCATAAACCTTGTACATGTTAATCGCTTCTTCATACGTATGGAAAAGAGCACCCTTTTTAGGGTTTTCATCGAGAGGAATATTTGGGACCCAATATGAGCTACCGTTGGGTGTGGGAATAAACTCAGGATCAAGATCATAAACATCAACATTAGCTTCTACAAATAATTAAAAAAACATGAATTAGCAAAACAACTTTAGTAATCAAGGGGCAAAAATTTTACTTTACTGAATATGCACCATATAAACAGTTAAACATGTGTGTACATTACTCAAAAATATAAACCCTATCATAGTTAAACATGCATGGATAATTATAAACATGCATGTACATTATCCAGTCTTCATTTTTGCAGTTTAGTTTTCCAAACTTCAGTTTTGCAATCCAAAAATATTGACAATTCATGAAACATTATAGTAACATAATATTAAACATACAATTCAGTCAAAAAATATAAAATTAAAAAGAACGTAACCATTACTATCGTCTTGATCATGATGCGCATTCTCCATAATCAGATCTTGTTCAGGTAAAAAAATAGGTTGATCATTTAGTTCGTGCAGAAGAATGTCATCTTCTCGAATAGGGTTTGTGTTCGAATCTTGGACAATATCAACAATATCAACCATGTTTTTTTTAGAGATGGAAAATTCTGGATTAGGGTTTGATAATGTTTCTGGATTAGGGTTTGATAATCGTTCAGGATTTTTGATACACATTCATGAATTTGAGAAAAAGTAAATCTGGAAATCACCTTGAAAAATAGAAACCGTATAATTTGCATGATTATAGGATGATTTTGAATTTTTAGTTAAAGATTATGTGTATGTTAAATACCCATAATGCCAATACGAATTAATTATATTAATTAAAAAAATGGTTTACTAAATTCTGATTGGTCAATGGGAGTTCTCGCAGTTCTCGCACTTAATATGGTTCTCATAATAAAAATACACTATATATATATGTTTAGTAGTAAAGTATTTGATCACAAGATTTCAAGTTTAAGAAACAGTGGGCTACATTGGTATATGCCCAAAATCAAAATTAGTTGTTATTGCCCTAAGCTCATGACCGAAACCTTAAGTATTCCAGTTCTGTGTTGGTGTCTACGCAACCAAGCACTTGTAGGCATCTAAGTACCTATGTAGGTATCAACGTACCCAAGTTAAGTAGGTATCAACCCACCCAAGTAATGCAGGTATCAACGTACCCAAGTGTGGTAGGTATCAACGTACCCAAGTAATGAAGGTATCAACGTACCCAAGTGTGGCTAGTATCAACGTTCCCGAATAAAGTAGATGGTTACGCACCCATACAGAGCAGCTATCTACGCAAGTAAAGTAGCTACCAGTTTCTAACTTAGGCAATAATAAAATCAGAAAAAAATTCATTTGTAAATAATTGTGATAATAGAAAAAGTAAGTAGCATGTATCTTCCCCCATGGAGTTTATAAAAAGAATTAAAGTAAATATGGGGCTATGAACTCGCCGTTAAGTGTATAAACACTTGTGTAACTTGCGGTTTGGCCGTGAGTTTAGAGAGAGAAAATAAGAGATGGGAGACTTCTTAGAGAGAGAAAGTAAGTTGGTTTAGATTATTCCAACCCTCTCCTTTGGTGGGAAGAGGGTATTTATACTTACACATAAATGCCCATACGGGCTGTAGAGCGGGCTGACATTGGGTAAACACCCGACCAGACTCCACAGTGATACTTAAACTAACTATTCTACGTTTAAGACTATGAACTAACTTGTGCTAACTAACAGTCGGGGTGACCGAGTCTTTCATATGGATTTTCTAAATCCTAACAATCTCCCCCTAAGGGAGGTCACCCCGGAAATTAAAGTTTGACTTCTAGCAATCTATTACATGATTTTAATCTTCTAGCTCGTAGTCTTTTATTCTTCGAAGTCCGCAATCTTTTAACTTCCCATGGTTATCTTTGAATGTTCCTTGACTTGGTGATTTTTGAGCTTTCTTTGAGATCATTAGCCACTGTAAATCTCTAAATCATGCTTTGTTGTATCACCTCCATGTGATGTTGTGACTTTCAGACTGACATGTTCACACTTTTCTGGATCATGATATTTTGCATCAGAGTTGCGGAAGCATTGTTGTATGTCTTTCAATTATCATGATTTCTTTGATTGTGAGTATGAAGTGTGAGCATGTGGTTATGAATTGACATCTCTTTGACCATCAGCTGTAACCATTGAGAATTCCTGCAAACAACAGTTAGCAATAAACACACGAGAGTGTCTTTGTTCACTTTCGTTAAATATGTGTTGGGAATTATGTGAAGTATGGATTATGCTGAAGTTAATGCTGAATGGATTATGCTGAAGTAGTGTGGATTCTACTGAAGACATGATTCTACTGAAGATATATAGTGAATAGTTTGTTTCTGCGGAAGTTGTTATTCCGTGTTTAGTATATTTAGTTTGGATATACATGAGCTTTATTAGGAAGTGATTGTGTATATCTTATTTAGTTTTATGTTTATACGTTTCTTGGGAAACGGTTTAGGGTTTTGTTTAGGGTTCCTTGTCTATAAAAGGAACACAATAGTATGAGTTATGTACCGATTGGAAAAACAAAGTTTTTAGTTAATATAACGATCCATAGATGATCACAGAGTTCTTAGTTATTTGTGTTACTTGTGTTTATATTCCGCTACTAAATACAAGTTGTAGAGATTGTCTTTTACTGTGCTTGTGATTACATAGGCATAGCTAACGATCCACGAGCTCAAGATCTATCAAGGTCTTCTAGTTTTCAACAAGTGGTATCAGAGCCTCGTGAGAGTCTCTACGATACTAAGAGCTGTTCTTTGCTTTAATCCTTTCAATCACTACATTCTTCACCATGTCTGGAGCTGTGGACGATGTTGAAGTTACCAACAACAATAACAGTGCCTCCCCACAACAACTTAGTCTATCCAACAGCAATGCTAAATTCCCTTACTTGAAGAGAGAAGAGTATGATCTATGGGCCATGCAGATGCAAAACTGGATTTCCAACATTGATTGGAATCTCTGGTCAATTGTGCAGAAGGGATCCAGTTTAAAAAGGACAACCACTGATCCTGATGGTACTGTTGTCATTATTCCTCCAAAATCTGCTGATGAAATCCTGGCAGTTCAGAGAGAGCACAAGGTGAGAACTATACGTCTTCAGGCGATACCTCAAGATCACTTGAGTGACTTTCATTATATGGTAGATGCTAAGGATATATGGTTGGCGATCAAGGCTAAGTTCGGAGGGAATGAGGAGTCTAAAAGAATGAGAAAGTCCATGCTGCGACAACAGTTTCAAGACTTTCAAATCTCTGAAGAGGAAGGAATTCACAAGGGCTACGACAAGTTTCACAAGATCTTAAGTCAGTTAAATCAGCTACAGGTAAAGACAGATAATGATGATTGTAATTCTAAGTTCTTGAGGTCATTACCTCCATCCTGGCTACAAGTAAGCATTGCTTTAAAAGCTAAAGGTGGTCTGGATATGCTTACTTTTGATGAGCTGTATAACAAACTTAAAACTCTTGAACATGATGTAAAAAGTCCTTTTCGATCATCATCTACTACTAGTCACAGAGCATTCGTTGGAGCCTCTACCCCAAAGATGAGTTATGGTCCAACTCCAACTTACTCATCATCATCTTACACTACCACTCCATCAAGTTCTCAATCTGGGGGTGTAATGGAAGATGTGCTTGGATCCTTCTTTGCTGATTATGATCCTCAGCAGCAACTTGCATATGAGGATTTTGATCAGGTGGATCCACTGGAGATGGAAGAGATGAAATTAAAGTGGCAGATGGCTATGCTTTCTATGGACATCAAGAAATTTGAAAGAAAGGCTGGAAGGAAGTTCGGCTTTCAGGGAAGAGATCCAGCTAGGTTTGACAAAAAGAAGGTCAAGTGCTTTACATGTCATCAAATGGGTCACTTCTCCAGAGAGTGCAAGGACAGGAAAGCTGGTGATGAGGTGAAATACTCTTCCTATCAGCAGAATCAAAGGGATGCAGGAAAGACCTCAGTTGCTTTGGTCACTCTTGGTAAAACTGTGGACTGGACGCAACATGAGCAGGAGAATGATGAGGGTCTTGGTGGTGACAATACTGGATTGTTTGCAAGCTGTACTTCAGAGGATAGGCATGATCAGATTGCCTTGATGGGCATCTCTCAGGTACAAAACTGTGTGTTTGGTTGTAGTGAGCATTATAATGAACTCAAAGAAGCTTATGATATTTTGAAACCTAAATATAATGAATGCTATGTTGAGGTTGAAGCTTATAAACAAGCTTTAAAAACATTAGAAAGACAAAAGGTTTGGTTTCAGAAGAATCAAATAGCTTATGATGAAAAAATTAGGATATTAGAGTGTGATCTTGAATGTTCTAATAATGAGTTGAAAAGATCTGAGAAGTTAAGAGCAGATGTAATGTGAGAGAATTTAGAGTTAAAATAGAAACTAGATAAGGAGATTGCTAGGCATAAAGAATGGTTACTAAATGGAAACAAGTTAGCTAGTCACATATATGCTAGTCAAACTCCGAATACTTCTATAGGTTTAGGATTTAAGAAGTATGTAGGATTAGAAGCTAGGGAGGACACACGCAAATCTACACCAGCAGGCCTAGCTAATTTTGTGAAAGAAGGTGACCTACATGCTGTCCGTGGACCTATTAGAGGTGAGCACATGCCCATTGACCTTTCTATTTCTGTTGACTTTGATGGATCACACCATCTCTAAGGCAAAAAGTCATGTGACTTGCCAGACCCTGATACTTCTTCTAATGACTTTGTCTCTTGTGTTAACAGTGACAAGTCCTCCGAGCAAGGGTCTACAGAGTGTGATTCAAATGACAAGTCTGACCTTCCCAAGTCTGACCTTCCCAAGTCCTCACCCCTGCCTGCACCCAAGACTACCAATAAGCATGTCAGAGTTGCTGCCAAGGAATCAACTTCCAAGACAGTTCCCTCTGAAGACTTGTTTTCTAATTCTTTGCATAATAATTCTGTTAAAAACAATTCTTTTCATGGTTTTCGTTTGAATACTTCTGCTTGTAATAGAACATCTTTTGGTTTAAATAAATCTTCTAAACAGAAGACATGTTTTGTGTGTGGAAGTAAATTTCATTTAATTAAGGATTGTGATTTTCATGAGCAAAGAATGAGTAGGTGTGGTGATTCTATGACATCTAGACCAATGTGGACTAATGTTAATTCTATACCACCTTATGTTCCACAAGCACCTTATACTGATTCTTCTTTTACTTGGAGAAAATCGTTTGCTAAACCATATGTGCAACC
The DNA here is from genome assembly GCA_019973895.1 of Chrysanthemum seticuspe. Taxonomy (NCBI): domain Eukaryota; kingdom Viridiplantae; phylum Streptophyta; class Magnoliopsida; order Asterales; family Asteraceae; genus Chrysanthemum; species Chrysanthemum seticuspe. Next base: position 112,635,259 of record BPTQ01000003.1, on the reverse strand, counting down.
AACAAGTTCATATTTTAATAATGGTTTTTGGCCTGGATATGTTGACTCTATGAATGCTGGGAAAGGGTATAGGGATACTGCTGTCAAGTCCTCAGCAGGTTGTTCTTGGAATCAAAGGGGACCTAAATTTCAATGGAAACCCAAGAACAATAGTGGATCTTTTACATCTGCTTGGCATAAATCTAATGATCCATAAGGCAGGTTCAAGTCAGCAATGACTTGAGCCTCCATAGTGTACTAATATTTTGTATATTTTTGTTGTTGTTGTAGGATCATCCCCTCAAGCATAAGGATATTGGAATTGTTGACAGTGGTTGTTCAAGGAGTATGTCTGGAAACAGGGATTTGATGCATAACTTTGTACCTATTGAAGGAGGAGGCAATGTGACCTTTGGTGGAAGTGATGGGAGAATTACTGGGAAAGGGACCATCAAAACAACTCAACTGGATTTTGAGAATGTATATTATGTCAAGGAACTCCAACACTTCAATTTGTTCTCAGTCTCACAAATTTGTGACACCAAGAACAAAGTACTCTTCTCAGAGGATGAATGTCTTGTGCTGTCTAAAGACTTCAAACTCCCAGAAGAAACCTCTATTATGCTGAGAGTTCCTCGAAATCACAATCTTTATACATTCAACTTAACTGATGTTAAACCAGAAGGTGACTTAACTTGTTTGGTGGCCAAAGCATCCATGGATGAGTCTACCAAATGGCATAGGAGGATGGCTCATGTGAACTTCAAGACCATAAACAAGCTCTCTAAACTGAGTCTTGTTGAAGGTCTTCCTTCCAAAGTTTTCACCAATGATCATAATTGTGTTGTATGCAACAAAGGAAAGCAACACAGAGCCTCATACAAAGTTGTTACTGCTGTGAGCATTATTTCTGAACCTCTTCAGCTGCTTCATATGGATCTTTTTGGTCCAACTCAAATAAGAAGCATAGATCACAAGTATTTTTGTTTGGTTATCACTGATGGCTATAGTAGATTTTGTTAGGTATTCTTTCTGGGGACTAAAGATGAAACATCTCAACTGCTGAAAGACTTCATTACCCTTGTGGAAAATCAGTTGAACAAGAAGGTTAAAGGAATCCGGTGTGATAATGGGACAGAGTTCAAGAATGATGTACTTATAGAACTATGCAGGTCTAAAGGTATTAAAAGGGACTATAGCACTCCAAGAACCCCACAACAAAATGGGGTGGCTGAAAGGAAGAATAGGACCTTGATAGAGGCCACATGATCAATGCTAGCAGACTCTAAGTTACCCACTATGTTTTGGACTGAAGCTGTTGGCACAACTTGTTATGTGCTGAACAGGGTATCCATTACCAGATCTCACTTGAAAACACCATATGAACTTTTGTTTGGGAAAGTTCCTGCTATACATTACCTCAAACCTTTTGGCTGTCAAGTGACAATTCTTAATACTAGTGATCCACTTGGTAAATTTGATGAGAAGGCTGATGATGGTTATATTGTGGGCTATTCAGCTCATAGTAAGGCTTACAGAGTGTACAACTTGTCTGCTAGGAAGATAGAGGAGACTTTGAATCTGAGATTTCTTGAAGATAAGCCTAATGTTCAAGGACAGGGTCATGTGTGGTCTTTTGACCTTGATTACTTAACTGATTATTTGGGTTATTCTAGACATCTGGCTAACCAAAATGCAGGTACTCAAGAGTCTCCTACTAACAATGCTGGTACATTGGATGCTGATTCTGACAGTGAGCTTGAAGATGTTGAACAACCTATTACTGTGCCTTCTTTCTCCACTAATAATTTTGCAGGAGATACTACTAAAGATGGTGCTGATGAGAATGATGATGATTCACACTATGCTGAAGACCTTGCTAGGCTAAAGAAACAGGAGTATGCAGCTAACCTAGAAGCTGAGAGAAATGCTGAGGAGAGTGCAAGAGAAGCCATCAGTGGAAACAATCATTCTGCTGATAGTGATCCTGTTTCTCCTATCATCACCAAATCTGCTGAAAGACATGCTGTTTCTACTCCTATTTCTACTAGAGAGTCAACAGACCTTGGAGAACCTTATACACGTTTTCCAAGACCTTCTGACCTTGGTCATCATCAACCAAAAGCTGGCATCTTCACCTCACCTTCCTATGACACTGATTTTGAACCCACAGTGACTAATCTTGATACCTCCATTGATGTCAACACCACTGCTACTAAAAGGATCAACAACGCTCATCCACAGTCCAATATTATTGGTGATCCTAATGCACGTGTTAGAACTAGGGGCACTGTGACAAGTTCTAAATATGGTCAAGTGGCTTTTATCTCTTATGTCTCCAATCAACAAAGAGACAATCATACAGACTATGAACATTGTCTGTTTGCCTGTTTTCTCTCTCAAGTGGAACCAACCAGTGTTACTCAAGCCCTTGAAGATTCCAGTTGGCTTGAAGCAATGCAGGAAGAAATGCAACAATTTCAAAATCAGCAGGTTTGGATCTTGGTACCACTACCTGATGGCAAGTATGCAATTGGGACTAAAAGGATTTTGAAGAATAAGAGAGATGCAAGAGGTGTTGTGATCAAAGACAAAGCTAGATTAGTTGCTCAGGGTTATAGACAAGAGGAGGGGATTGACTATGATGAGGTGTTTGCACCTGTTGCTTCAGTTGAAGCCATTCGGATATTTTTGGCTTATGCATCCTACATGGGCTTTATGGTATATCAGATGGATGTTAAAGGTGCTTTCCTGTATGGAGAAATAGAAGAGGAAGTTTATGTCACTCAACCTAAAGGATTTGAAGACCCAGATCATCCTAATCATGTTTACAAAGTAGTCAAGGCTCTCTATGGACTTCATCAGGCACCCAGAGCTTGGTATGCTAGGCTTTCATCATTTCTGCTGAAGCATAGCTATATACGAGGTGCAATTGATAAGACACTTTTCCTTAAGAAGAATTCCACCGACATCATTCTTGTGCAAGTGTATGTGGATGATATTATTTTTGGATCCACAAAAGAAGCTTGGTGCAGGGAGTTTGAGGAGCTTATGAAGGGAGAGTTTCAGATGAGTGCTATGGGGTAGTTGACTTTCTTTTTGGGTCTCTAAGTTCAGCAAAAACCTGATGGTATCTTTATCAGTCAGGACAAATATGTGAGGGACATCTTGCAGAAGTTTGGTATGGAGAGTGTAAGGACTGCCACTACACCTTATGAAGCTCCAAAGACAAAGACCAACAATGAAGTAGATCCACTAGTGAATGTTCATTTATACAGATCTATGATTGGTTCTTTGATGTATTTAACAGCTTCAAGGCCTGATATTACTTTTGTTGTGAGTGTTTTTTCGAGACATCAAGTTACTCACTTACTTCCCATCTCAATGCTGTTAAGAAGATCTTTAAGTACCTCAAAGGCCAACCTCATCTAGGCCTTTGGTACCCAAAAGAGTCTCCATTTAAGCTGGAAGCATATAGTGATAGTGACTATGCTGGTGCAAATCTGGATAGAAGGTCCACCACTGGAGGTTGCCAATTCCTTGGAAAGAGATTGATTTCTTGGCAATGCAAGAAACAGACTATAGTGGCTACCTCATCTACTGAAGCAGAGTATGTTGCTGCTGCTAATTGCTGTGGACAGGTTCTTTGGATACAAAATCAATTGTTGGATTATGGGTATAATTTCATGAACACAACAATTTTTATTGATAATCAAAGCACCATGATGAGTGTGTAAATACTCATCATTTTTATACAAAATAAACTGCAGAATCATCTGAAAACACTCAGAAACACATCAAAATGATCAAAATATCACAAATCAGTGTTTTATGTGTTTCAAATGCAAAAATATCAAAATCAGATGAAAAACATATCAAATTTGCAAAAATTGCAGTTTTAGTCCCCCAAGTTTACAAAATTGTCAAAAATAGTCCCTGAGCCCAAATTTCAAAAGAAAAGTCACCAAAGGTCTTTTTAAAATCATAAATTGTCATATTTAGTCCTTTGGTGAAAAATCTAAAAGTTTCGAGAAAGTTACAGTTTAGTCCCTGAAAATCCAAATTGGTCAAATTTAGTCCTTGGGAATTTCAAAAGTGTCAAACTAGACCTCGGACTATTAAATGTTGGCAAAAACAACCCCTTGACTACTTTTCATAATTTACATGATTGGTCCTTGGAATTTCAAATGTTACAATTTTGGTCCTTGTTTTACTTATCCTAATACAAACCAACCGGACCCTAATATAACTACCCAAGCCCAAACAAATGCCCTTAGCCCAATTCACATTACCCGGTCCAATCCTATGACCCGACACCCAACCCAGTGTTTAAAATAAACAAGACCCGCCCCCATCTTGTCTCCCCGACAACAATGTCTACCCCTGCAACCCTCCACCTCTAGCCACCAAAACCACTCTACCTCACCAATTGTCCCCCCCCCTCCTCACCAACCTTACCAATGCATTAAATGCATCACCTTTCCTGCCCAAGATATCCAAAACAGAAATTGGCGCCAAAATCACATAAACGGCCAAGATGGCTCAAATCCCATCCAATGGTTCAGATTGTTGCTGGGAAGTGTCCAGAAAGAGAAAAGAGAGACCTTGGGTGTATAAGAGGCCAAGTGGAAGCATGAAGACATAGTTAGTCTTAGTTTTTATAAAATATATGTCGTTTTTCAATTTGTAGCATCTTAAGTAATTCTCAGTATTGTTTTCAAGTTACTTTGTACTCAACAATAGTATTCTAGTGTATTTCAGTTTAATTCAAGTATCAATTCAGTACATGATCAGTTTCCAATTTTTGTGCCACTGTTGAATTTTTCACTTTCAAAAACCTATGTTAAACCTGTTAGTAGTGTATTTCTGAGCTTAAACAAGCTCTATTAAGCTTGGCAAAGCTTTGCATAAGCTTAATTGTGCATTTCATGCAAATTGGGCAACTGGTCAACAAAAGTCAAAGAAAGGAGCAAAGTGGGTTCAGAATTGGATTGGGGTGATGCAGAACTTGAAATGGGTGGAAATGGAAGCTATTGGGTTGGATTAGGTTAGGGTTCTCTGTTTCATTGATTGTGCAGGCCATAGTGGCCATTGGACTTATTGTAAGTCAATTCCAAGTTTTTAGCATAACAAGTGTTTGTGGAGTTAATCTGTTTAATTCTGTCCTTAGAGTAATATTTAGGTGATTGTAGTTTAGATTGATCTTAATCACATGATGTTTCAGTGTTTAGAATAGACTTGCTTTGCAAGTCAGTGGATAGAAGGGTGTTTGGATTTGTAGTTTAAAAGGTGATTAAGGCTTATTCAGTATAGAACTTTTGTTTGTGCAAATTTGTTTAGTCGTATTAGGCTAATATCTGTCTTGCTTTTGTGTCTAAACTCCAAAAAAGTCAAAAATCACTTCATTTGAATCCAACAGTTCACTGTTGGATTTTTATAAAAGGCAAATCATCATTTGGTGTTTAGAAATCAATAACAAAGGTTGTAATATCTTCATAACATCATTTAACAACATTATAAGTCCTCAAATCAGTTTTAAAACTCAAAAAAGTCAACTGTGTTTCTGCTTTCAAAAAGTCAAAACAGTGAAAAAAAGTGATTTTGTGCAGATATTGCAGGTTGTGCACAGGTTTCATTAGAGGTCTTTAGGTCCTGATTGTTGGTTTACAAGTAGTTCACTAGGTGGTTTACAGGTCCTAATATCTGTTTTTACCTCAAGCTTTTTGGATAAGCTTGAGCTTAAGCTCAAAGTCAAGACCTTTTTGCCCTGCACCAACTCAGCATACACTGAGTGGTTTTCCAGTTTTTGTGCAGTTTGCACAGGACTCATTATAGCTTGTTAGAAGCTGGTCTTTTGGTTACAATTAGTCACTTAGGTCTAGTTTTAGCCTTGATAATTAGTTTGTAGTTTATAGCTTATTTGGGTGCTTAAAATTGGACTGCAAGTCAGCATCAGTTTTCTGTTTTAAGCTTATAATCAAAATCACCAAATCTGTTTATCTTGTTAATCAGTGCTTGTAACTTGTTGATTTGAGTTTCATTTGGTCACAATTAGTATATCAGTGCTTCTGTATTCAGTGGGTTGCTTATTTGGTTCACTTAGCTTATTTAAGAGCTTATTCATAAGCTCAAATCATAGCAGTTTCATAATCTTCCAAGCAAGCACCTGTTTTTCTAATTTTCATAGCTTCTTAATATAATTTTAGAATTTTCCTGAAATTTTCAGATTTTTCTCTGCTGTTTTACTATTTTTCTTGATTTTTATTAGTTTTTAAGCCTTTTTAAATACCATTTAATACAAAAAATTAGAAAAAGGTCCCAAAAAAATAATTTTTCAATTTTCTCAGACTTAGATAAATATAAAAAGTAGAAAAAGTAATTTTCTAGATTTTTCATAGTCCATTTGGTAATTTTTAGTAATTTAATTAGTTTTTAATAGTTTAAAATTAATAGAAAATAGATAAATAGTCACAAAAATACAAAAATAGTTTTGAAAAGTCTATTTTGATATTTTAGACTTTTCCAAGTGTTAATCTTATTTTTCTAGCCTTATTTCACATTTTCTTGTAATCTAGGTAATTAATTATTAGTTAAAAATAGTTTTTAATTAGATAATTAGTTTTAAAAATAATTTTCTTTTTCTAAATATTTTCTTATATCATTAGGTTTGTAAAAACGTCAATTTCATATTTTTAGGGTTAATATTGACTTAGTTTCACTTTTTTATTTCGTACGTCGCGTAGATTTTAATTTAAACGTACGTTTTAGGTTTTAAACGTTCATCACTTTAAATATAGTGATAGCGTTTATTTAATAGGTTTTATCTTTTTAATTTTCTTTAATTTGCATTTAAGGCGTTTTTAATTTGTTGGCTTTTCTCGTAGTTATTATATCATTCATAATCCTTTTTCGTTCAAACTTCTCGATCACTAGACGTTGATTGATCCATTGCATAGCTCGCTGGGACATAACGACCCGGGGAGACTCTATACTCCTCTGATCTTAATTGCATTGGTGTTTGAGCAGTTTTTAGTCTTTTAGGCTTGACTGTTTAGCACCGATCAAATTTTGGCGCCGCTGCCGGGGAGCTGTGCTGATTTATCTCCCGTTTTAGCAGATTAGTTGTTTGAATCCTCACTCATTGTTTATATCATCCATCTCTTTATATATATATATATCCATATTTTCTTCTAAAAAATCCAAAAACCCAAAAACAAGCAAAAACGTATAAAACACAAAAATATTTTCTCTTTTGTTTCTATATATGTATCAAAAATAAAAATACAAAAAGAATCGTCGTTTTCTCTAATAATTAACAACTTAAAAGATTACCACCGAAAACCAAGGCAGTGCACTACCTAACTGGGGGTGCGACCATAATAAGTTCCCGAACTAAAGATATAAAACTTGCCTTTGTGTCCTTGTGATTGGTGTACCTTTTTCAAAGAAGCCATTCATCTTGGATTATTGGTTAAGTTCACTGTTGTTTTACCTCGATTTTGTGTTAATTGATTTTGTTGTGATATCGACGTTTCAGAACCAGGAAACCCAAAAAGATTCTTCTCACCCTGATTTTTACAAACCGTCTTCATAATTCTCATTCTCATGTGACAGATTTTCATAATTCCATTTCTCTCCTTAGCTCTGAGTTTCCTTAGAGTTAACTCTAGTGTATGCGCACTCGCTCTTCTAGATCTGTAAGCCCATTTCGTGAGCTTGTCAAGATTCCAAGAAGGCGTGTTCGCAGACGTTCTGCTCCATCAGTCGGATCTGAGATCCGGACTGTTCGCACTCATCCCGTTATCATGGCGGATGAGATTCCTATGTGTGAGCTTCTCCAGGCACCCATCGACGGGTATGGAGATGCTATCGTTGTGCCAGCCATCGTGGCTGAAAATTTTGAACTCAAGACCGGGTTACTAAATCTTGTAACCTCTAATCAATTCTTTGGTTTTGAGCGGGACGATCCTCATGCTCATATTCGATGGTTTAACAAGATTGCATCTACCATCAAGTATAAGAATGTCCCTTCTGAAGCTGTTAAGCTTCTTCTGTTCCCGTTTTCTCTTGAGGGGCAAGCCCGGGTTTGGCTTGAAAAACAACCCCCTCAATCTATAGAGACATGGGAAGATCTGGTGAAGAAATTTGTGAATGAATTCTATCCACCTTCCAAGACCACGAGTCTTAAAAATGAAATCATCAAATTCACTCAGAAGTTTGATGAATCCTTCAGTGAATCGTGGGATCGTTTCAAGGAATTGCTTCGCAAATGTCCTCACCACGGTTTCTCCGAGTTAATGCAACTCGACACTTTCTACAATGGAGTGAGTCAATCTGACCAAGATTCTCTCAATTCCTCCGCGGGAGGAAATTTCCTTAGCAAAACTGTCAAAGAAGCTTTGGCGATAATCGAAAACAAGTCCAAGGTCCGCACTGCACGAAGCAAGCCGGTTGTTTCCCAAGTCAGTGTTGGTCCTTCTTCTTCTTCATCGCCCGTGAGTCAGTCTAGCACCGATGCTAAGATTGATAAACTCACGGAAGCTATCCAAGCTTTGGTTCTTTCCAACCAGAAGAAAGTCTCTTTTCCACAAACTTCACCTCCTGCTGAAGTTAAGAAAGTGGAAGTCTGTGTTACCTGTGGTGGCCCCCATGCTTACTATAACTGTATGGCCACCGACAGTAACCCTTTTGAAGCCAATGCTGTGGGCGGGATGTCTAATCAAGGAGGCAATCAATATCGTGCTCCTGTAGACCCGAACCACCGTCCTAACCACTACTCTGGACCTCCTGGTTTCAATCAGAATCAAAACCGTAACCAGAATCAGAAATGACCGAACCAAGGTTTTCAAAACCAAGGTCAATTCAATCAAAACAACGGTTTTCAAAATCAGAATCAAAATTTCCAACATCAAGGAAATTACAATAGAAACCCAGGTCAGGGAAATTTCAACCAAGGGTATTATCATGGCAATAATCCAGGGAATTTTCAGAATCAAGGCCCTAATCCTAACAATAGAGGCCAGAATTTCCCTGTTCAAACTCAAGCCATTGTTCCAACTGGACCATCTTCTGATGAGCTTTTGAAACAGTTCATGAAGTCCCAGGAAGAAATGAATCGGTTGTTGGTCAGCCAGATTTCTGAGATCAAGAAGTCTTTAAATGATCGACCCTCGGGCTCAGGTACTCTACCTAGCAACACGATCGCTAATCCGAGGGGCGATGCTAAAGCGATCACAACCCGAAGTGGTGCTTCTTATTCTGGACCCGCTGTTCCTACTACCTCTTCTCCCTCTCTCCCGAAGGTAGTGGAAAGCGAACCTGAGGCGACAAAGGACAAGGAACTTCCTACTAATAACGGAGGTGCCAATAATGTCCATCCTCAGGTTGTCCCCAAACCCAAGCCTGGAGTTGTTTTTGAACCTCCAGTTGCTGACCCTAAATCCAAAACTTCTATTCCTTACCCCTCACGGTTACATGAGCAAAAGCTCCGCGAGAAAGCTAGTCATCAGATGGAAAAATTCTTTCAGATTTTCCAAGAACTTCACTTTGACATAAGCTTCGCGGATGCCATCATGTTAATGCCAAAGTTTGCATCTACTCTGAAACATATGCTGAGCAACAAAGAAAAGCTGTTTGAAATGGCTAAGACTCCTTTGAATGAAAATTGCTCAGCAGTCTTGTTGAAAAAGCTTCCCGAGAAGCTTGGAGATCCCGGAAAATTTCTTCTTCCTTGTGTTTTTCCTGGGATGATTGAATGCTTTGCTCTTGCCGATCTTGGTGCAAGCATCAATCTGATGCCATATTCAGTATGGAAGAAACTCTCTCTTCCGGAACTAATTCCTACCTGCATGACTCTTGAGCTTGCAGATCGATCTATATCGCGTCCTCTTGGTATTGCCGAGGATGTCTTTGTGAAAGTAGGAAAGTTCCACTTCCCAGCTGACTTTGTGGTCGTTGATTTCGATGCTGATCCTCGAGTTCCCCTCATTGTTGGGCGGGGATTTCTGAGGACGGGCCGTGCTCTTATCGATGTGTTTGAGCAAGAGATCACTCTCCGTGTGGGTAATGAAGCTGTTACCTTTAACCTCGATCAAACTTCGAGGTACTCCTCAAATTATGACACTGAATCAGTTAATCGAGTCGATTTAATTGACATTGCTTCAGAGGAGTACTCTCAAGAGTTTCTTGGTTATCTTCATAATTCTGTGGGTGGGAATTCCAATCCCACCGCATCTTCTCAACCTATCATTGCCGACTCTTCCCCCTCTCTCACTCCGTTTGAGGGAGGTGACTTCCTTCTGGAAGAGATCGATGAATTCTTGGCTACTGATGAATCAATTCCGCCTGGAATTGATGGTGTGTATGATTCGGAGGGGGATATTCTTTATCTTGAGCAGTTGCTCAATGAAGATCCATTACCTTCACTCCCTCCGAAAGAAATCTCTATTGAGGAAATCAAATCAGTGCAATCTTCCACTGAAGAATTTCCCGAGGTTGAACTAAAGGACCTGCCTCCTCATCTCGAGTATGCATTCTTGGAGGGTAATGATAAATTACCCGTTATTATTGCTAAAGACTTAACTGAGGAGGAGAAAACTGCTCTCATAAAGGTCTTGAAGTCACACAAGCAAGCAATTGCTTGGAAACTCTCCGATATTAAGGGTATCAACCCTGAATTTTGTACTCACAAAATCTTAATGGAGGATGACTTCAAGCCAGCAGTCCAAAGTCAGAGAAGGGTGAATCCTAAGATTCACGAGGTTATCAAACAAGAGGTTCTCAAACTTCTTGATGCCGGCCTGATTTACCCGATCTCTGATAGTCCTTGGGTTAGCCCAATTCATTGCGTTCCAAAAAAGGGTGGCATTACTGTTGTCACGAATGAAGAGAACGAGTTGATTCCGACTCGACTGGTTACGGGATGGCGTGTGTGTATTGACTATCGAAAGTTAAATGACGCCACCCGAAAAGACCATTTTCCTCTACCCTTCATGGACCAGATGCTTGAGAGATTAGCAGGGAACGAATACTATTGTTTCCTTGATGGTTTCTCGGGTTACTTTCAGATCCCCATTGATCCGCTGGATCAAGAGAAAACCACATTCACTTGCCCATACGGGACGTTTGCCTACAGACGTATGCCTTTTGGCTTATGCAATGCTCCTGGCACGTTCCAAAGATGTATGATGGCAATTTTCCACGACATGATCGGGGAAACTATGGAGGTGTTTATGGATGACTTCTCGGTCATTGGGGACTCATTCCAGACTTGTCTCTCCCACTTAGACAAAATGCTTAAAAGGTGTGAAGACACCAATCTATGTCTAAACTGGGAGAAGAGCCACTTTATGGTCAAAGAGGGCATTGTCCTCGGCCATAAGATTTCTAAGAATGGGATTGAGGTTGATAGAGCAAAAGTTGATGTCATTGCTAAACTACCTCATCCTACCACTGTCAAAGGTGTTAGGAGTTTTCTAGGTCATGCCGGGTTTTATCGTAGATTTATTCAAGATTTCTCTAAAATCGCCCGGCCTATGACCCATCTTCTCGAAAAAGATGCTCCTTTCATCTTCTCTCCTGAGTGCATCGAAGCTTTTGAAACACTTAAGAAAAAGCTTACGGAAGCACCCATTCTAGTTGCCCCCGACTGGGACTTACCCTTCGAGCTCATGTGCGATGCAAGTGATTTTGCAATCGGTGCAGTCTTGGGGCAACGCAAAACCAAACATTTCCAGCCGATCCACTACGCGAGCAAAACTATGACTGAAGCTCAGACTCATTACACCACCACGGAAAAAGAATTATTAGCTGTGGTGTATGCGTTTGAGAAGTTTCGGCCATATCTTATCTTGACCAAATGCGTGGTATATACGGATCACTCGGCACTCAAATATCTCTTTGCAAAACAAGATGCAAAGCCGAGATTGCTCCGTTGGGTTCTCCTCCTACAAGAATTTGATATCATCATTCGTGATAAAAAAGGAGCTGAGAACCTGGCTGCTGATCATCTCTCCCGATTAGAGAACCCTCATCAAAATGTGTTCGAGAAAAAGGAAATCAATGAAACTTTTCCTCTCGAAACACTCAATGTGGTTTCTTTTCGTGGAGACTCTTCTACCCCATGGTTTGCCGACTTTGCAAATTACCATGCGGGTAACTTTGTGGTGAAAGGGATGTCGTCCCAACAGAAAAATAAATTCTTTAAAGATGTGAAACATTATTTCTGGGACGACCCCTACTTGTTTAAGATCTGTGCGGATCAAGTCATCCGGCGATGTGTATATGGTCAGGAAGCTATTGACATTCTCAAAGCTTGCCATTCTGGACCTACTGGGGGACATCATAGCCCCAACTACACCGCCAAGAAGGTGTTTGATTCGGGATTCTATTGGCCCACGATCTATAAGGATGCCCATGAATTCGTCAAAACCTGTGACGCTTGTCAGCGTCACGGGAATATCTCACAAAGGAATGAAATGCCGCAAAACGCCATTCAAGTATGTGAGATTTTTGACATATGGGGCATTGACTTTATGGGGCCATTTCCTTCTTCTTACGGAAATAAGTACATACTCGTGGCCGTTGACTACTTGTCAAAATGGGTTGAAGCTAAAGCTTTACCCACCAACGATGCCCGAGTTGTTGTGAAATTCTTGAAATCCTTATTTGCTAGGTTTGGAACTCCACGAGCCATCATCAGTGATCGTGGTACGCATTTCTGCAATGACCAATTTGCAAGAGTCATGCAAAAGTATGGTGTAACTCACCGTACCTCTACTGCGTATCACCCACAAACAAGTGGGCAAGTGGAAGTTTCTAACCGGGGGATTAAAAGAATCTTGGAGAGGACGGTTGGTGAAAACCGTGCCTCTTGGTCGGATAGATTAGATGACGCACTCTGGGCCTTCCGTACAGCTTACAAAACACCCATCGGGTGCACTCCATACAAGCTGGTGTACGGGAAGGCATGTCATCTTCCAGTTGAGCTCGAGCACAAGGCATACTGGGCCTTGAAGCATGCTAACTTTGATATTCAGACAGCGGGTGATCATCGGAAAGTTCAAATGAATGAATTAAATGAACTCCGTGATCAAGCTTACGAGAACTCTTTGATCTATAAACAAAAGACAAAGAAGATCCATGACTCAAAAATCAAAAACCGCGTTTTCAACGTTGGTGATCGAGTCCTTCTTTTCAATTCAAGATTGAAGATTTTCTCGGGAAAGCTCAAGTCCCGTTGGTCTGGTCCGTTCACCATCGCTAAGGTTTATCCTTATGGCACCATTGAGTTATCTCAACCCGATGGTCCTAATTTTAAAGTGAATGGTCATCGAGTGAAGCACTATTTTGGAGAGGACATTCCATCCATGGTTGTCCCGGATCTTCAAACTTTCCCCATGAACCAATGAATGCGGGGATCGAGTCAAGCTAGCGACTCGGGAATCAAAAACAGTAGCATGCCATATGGGTTTTCACCCATATTTCTGTTTTCTCACCTCCTTCTACCACCCTAGTGTGGGGGGGATGCCCACATGTTTCAAAAAAAAAAAAAAAAAAAAAAAAAAAAAAAAAAAAAAAAAAAAAAATCTTCTTTCTAAATAATGGCCGTAGTATTTCCCTTTCACGTTCTTTGTTTCGGCATAACCGCCGGTACTTTGAATATTGAGGGCAATATTCATTTCTAAGTGTGGGGGGGATTCTCACGAATTTTATCATGTAAATATACCGCCTAATCCCCCCGTTTTTGGCCAAAATTTTTTTTTGGAGTAAGTGTTCTACACTTCCTCATCAGGTTATCAGTCCGCCTTGTCTGTAAGACAAAAGGATTGGCTAATCCAGGAGCAAACGGCTCTTGGTAAAGATTTCTCAAATCCGTTTATATGGCTTGCAATTTGCCCAAAATTGTATGGTATTCAGCTCACCATATCCTAAAAAGTGAAGAGTTGGCTAGCCCGCAAGTTTATGGCTTGTGGTAAAGGCAGTGGAAAAACCATAATTGGTAATCAGCTCACCAAAGATAATTCTGATAATTTATCTAAGAGTTGGCTAGTCCAGAAGGGTACGGCTTCTGGTAAAGACAAAATCAAATCCGTTGAAAGCTGGTGATTTGCTCAAAATCACATGGTTATCGGTGTACCATGGTTCTTACTTGAACTGAAACATTTGGCTACTCCAGAAGTGATGGCTTTTGGTAAAGAGATTAAAATCCATTATGTTTTCTCAAATCATTGCTAGGGACTAGCAATATCTCAGTGTGGGGGATTGATGAGTGTGTAAATACTCATCATTTTTATACAAAATAAACTGCAGAATCATCTGAAAACACTCAGAAACACATCAAAATGATCAAAATATCACAAATCAGTGTTTTATGTGTTTCAAATGCAAAAATATCAAAATCAGATGAAAAACATATCAAATTTGCAAAAATTGCAGTTTTAGTCCCCCAAGTTTACAAAATTGTCAAAAATAGTCCCTGAGCCCAAATTTCAAAAGAAAAGTCACCAAAGGTCTTTTTAAAATCATAAATTGTCATATTTAGTCCTTTGGTGAAAAATCTAAAAGTTTCGAGAAAGTTACAGTTTAGTCCCTGAAAATCCAAATTGGTCAAATTTAGTCCTTGGGAATTTCAAAAGTGTCAAACTAGACCTCGGACTATTAAATGTTGGCAAAAACAACCCCTTGACTACTTTTCATAATTTACATGATTGGTCCTTGGAATTTCAAATGTTACAATTTTGGTCCTTGTTTTACTTATCCTAATACAAACCAACCGGACCCTAATATAACTACCCAAGCCCAAACAAATGCCCTTAGCCCAATTCACATTACCCGGTCCAATCCTATGACCCGACACCCAACCCAGTGTTTAAAATAAACAAGACCCGCCCCCATCTTGTCTCCCCGACAACAATGTCTACCCCTGCAACCCTCCACCTCTAGCCACCAAAACCACTCTACCTCACCAATTGTCCCCCCCCCCTCCTCACCAACCTTACCAATGCATTAAATGCATCACCTTTCCTGCCCAAGATATCCAAAACAGAAATTGGCGCCAAAATCACATAAACGGCCAAGATGGCTCAAATCCCATCCAATGGTTCAGATTGTTGCTGGGAAGTGTCCAGAAAGAGAAAAGAGAGACCTTGGGTGTATAAGAGGCCAAGTGGAAGCATGAAGACATAGTTAGTCTTAGTTTTTATAAAATATATGTCGTTTTTCAATTTGTAGCATCTTAAGTAATTCTCAGTATTGTTTTCAAGTTACTTTGTACTCAACAATAGTATTCTAGTGTATTTCAGTTTAATTCAAGTATCAATTCAGTACATGATCAGTTTCCAATTTTTGTGCCACTGTTGAATTTTTCACTTTCAAAAACCTATGTTAAACCTGTTAGTAGTGTATTTCTGAGCTTAAACAAGCTCTATTAAGCTTGGCAAAGCTTTGCATAAGCTTAATTGTGCATTTCATGCAAATTGGGCAACTGGTCAACAAAAGTCAAAGAAAGGAGCAAAGTGGGTTCAGAATTGGATTGGGGTGATGCAGAACTTGAAATGGGTGGAAATGGAAGCTATTGGGTTGGATTAGGTTAGGGTTCTCTGTTTCATTGATTGTGCAGGCCATAGTGGCCATTGGACTTATTGTAAGTCAATTCCAAGTTTTTAGCATAACAAGTGTTTGTGGAGTTAATCTGTTTAATTCTGTCCTTAGAGTAATATTTAGGTGATTGTAGTTTAGATTGATCTTAATCACATGATGTTTCAGTGTTTAGAATAGACTTGCTTTGCAAGTCAGTGGATAGAAGGGTGTTTGGATTTGTAGTTTAAAAGGTGATTAAGGCTTATTCAGTATAGAACTTTTGTTTGTGCAAATTTGTTTAGTCGTATTAGGCTAATATCTGTCTTGCTTTTGTGTCTAAACTCCAAAAAAGTCAAAAATCACTTCATTTGAATCCAACAGTTCACTGTTGGATTTTTATAAAAGGCAAATCATCATTTGGTGTTTAGAAATCAATAACAAAGGTTGTAATATCTTCATAACATCATTTAACAACATTATAAGTCCTCAAATCAGTTTTAAAACTCAAAAAAGTCAACTGTGTTTCTGCTTTCAAAAAGTCAAAACAGTGAAAAAAAGTGATTTTGTGCAGATATTGCAGGTTGTGCACAGGTTTCATTAGAGGTCTTTAGGTCCTGATTGTTGGTTTACAAGTAGTTCACTAGGTGGTTTACAGGTCCTAATATCTGTTTTTACCTCAAGCTTTTTGGATAAGCTTGAGCTTAAGCTCAAAGTCAAGACCTTTTTGCCCTGCACCAACTCAGCATACACTGAGTGGTTTTCCAGTTTTTGTGCAGTTTGCACAGGACTCATTATAGCTTGTTAGAAGCTGGTCTTTTGGTTACAATTAGTCACTTAGGTCTAGTTTTAGCCTTGATAATTAGTTTGTAGTTTATAGCTTATTTGGGTGCTTAAAATTGGACTGCAAGTCAGCATCAGTTTTCTGTTTTAAGCTTATAATCAAAATCACCAAATCTGTTTATCTTGTTAATCAGTGCTTGTAACTTGTTGATTTGAGTTTCATTTGGTCACAATTAGTATATCAGTGCTTCTGTATTCAGTGGGTTGCTTATTTGGTTCACTTAGCTTATTTAAGAGCTTATTCATAAGCTCAAATCATAGCAGTTTCATAATCTTCCAAGCAAGCACCTGTTTTTCTAATTTTCATAGCTTCTTAATATAATTTTAGAATTTTCCTGAAATTTTCAGATTTTTCTCTGCTGTTTTACTATTTTTCTTGATTTTTATTAGTTTTTAAGCCTTTTTAAATACCATTTAATACAAAAAATTAGAAAAAGGTCCCAAAAAAATAATTTTTCAATTTTCTCAGACTTAGATAAATATAAAAAGTAGAAAAAGTAATTTTCTAGATTTTTCATAGTCCATTTGGTAATTTTTAGTAATTTAATTAGTTTTTAATAGTTTAAAATTAATAGAAAATAGATAAATAGTCACAAAAATACAAAAATAGTTTTGAAAAGTCTATTTTGATATTTTAGACTTTTCCAAGTGTTAATCTTATTTTTCTAGCCTTATTTCACATTTTCTTGTAATCTAGGTAATTAATTATTAGTTAAAAATAGTTTTTAATTAGATAATTAGTTTTAAAAATAATTTTCTTTTTCTAAATATTTTCTTATATCATTAGGTTTGTAAAAACGTCAATTTCATATTTTTAGGGTTAATATTGACTTAGTTTCACTTTTTTATTTCGTACGTCGCGTAGATTTTAATTTAAACGTACGTTTTAGGTTTTAAACGTTCATCACTTTAAATATAGTGATAGCGTTTATTTAATAGGTTTTATCTTTTTAATTTTCTTTAATTTGCATTTAAGGCGTTTTTAATTTGTTGGCTTTTCTCGTAGTTATTATATCATTCATAATCCTTTTTCGTTCAAACTTCTCGATCACTAGACGTTGATTGATCCATTGCATAGCTCGCTGGGACATAACGACCCGGGGAGACTCTATACTCCTCTGATCTTAATTGCATTGGTGTTTGAGCAGTTTTTAGTCTTTTAGGCTTGACTGTTTAGCACTGATCACACCATATGCATTGTCAAAAATCCAGTTTTTCATAGTCAAACTAAACATATTGAAATCAGGCACCACTTTATAAGAGATGCATATGACAAACATTTGATAAAAGTGGTTAAAATTCACACTGATGATAATGTGGCAGATTTGTTAACAAAGGCTTTTGATGGACCAAGGTTTCAACACCTTGTGGTCCATATCGGTATGCTTAACCCTTAACTGCAAAGTTTAAGGGGAGGCATAGGCCTCAGGGGAGGCATATGCCTCAGGGGAGGATTTGTGTACACTTTGCATGTTTTTATGTAATTTTGTAGGTTTTTATGTATACTTTTGTTTGCTTTTCTCTAACACTAACCAGCTAATGTAATCTTAGTTTGTTTTTCTTTGTTGGTTTGTGTGTTTCTGTGTGTTTGTTCTTTTTTGCAGATTGGTTATTCAAGTTGGAATTTACCATGGTTGTTAATTTGGAATATGGTCAAGAAAGCTCTAAAGCTTGTTTCTACTGAATTCAAAGTGCTGAAGTGAGCTATTTGTTTCCACTGAATACAATGTACTGAAGTTATAATGTTCATTCAAGAGAAGTACTGAAGCAAATTGTTCATTCATTCATTCGAGAAAAAGTTTACAGCTTACAGCTTACAGAGTACAATCAACATCAAATGCAACTACAAGAAAAGAGCTATACATGATCTACTAATCCTAATCTAGTTCATATCATGTATTCCAACATCTAACAGGCTGTTGGATATGCATGATCGCTCACATCTTTCACACTATAACCACCCATTCCTTCTATCTCGATGGCTGGAGATGCATGACTACTATGACGAGGATGCTAAGGATCAAAATGGAAAGGATGGATTGATGAAAACGTTGATGATGACGATGACCACACATGATGATGAAGAAAAATAATATGTCCTTTGTGCTTCATCTATTGATTTCAACCAAAATGCAATCCATCCACTATCCTTAAGCATTTCCCCTATACGATATGTGTTGATGCACCAAAACCTGGTGCAGAAAGACCAAGAACCACCTCTCTATCCTTAGGGAGTGGCGGATTTCTGGCTCGTGGCCTTCGTTGAGGCTGAGGTGCTGGAGGTTGGGAGTAAGATGTTCTCTCCTTATAGGAGTCATCAGAATCATCAGCAGATTCACTTGGATTCACTACACTATCATCTTCTGAAGAAGGGAGAAAGGGTGATTTACTTGGTCGTGGATATGGTCGTGGAAAGTAATGAAGCCATGGGTTTGAATCATCACTTGATGATGATGATGATGATGATGAGGATGATGTTGTGAGATCTATGATCTCTGGTTTAGTACTCATGGTTGATTGTGGTTAATTTTGGAGCATTGATGAAATTAGGGTTTGTGATGATATTTGGGGGTTTTTGATGAAGAGTTATGTGTGCATTGGGATTGTTTTATAGACAGTTTCAAGACTTAATGAGATTTAATGCGTGTGGGTGAAACAGTAAAAAGATATTTACTGAAGCTTCTTGAATACGTGATCTATTTCTGCTGATTGGCATTCTTCAGCAGAATGACTAGTATTTCTACCGAAGTTGAAAGTTAAATTGGGTAAAAGTAGCAGTACACGTCAGCATTGGTCAACAATTTGACCAAAATTGGGAAACTACTACTTATTCTCTATTCGCATATCTTCGTCTCAAATTAAACGATTCCCTCTTTACTCACGATTCAAAACACTTCCACTTGTGTGAATCTTAACCCTAACTTACGATTTTTCTCATGGCGCTTCAATTCAAGCATGATCATAATAAAATCGCTTTTCTGGGAACAGCTAAGGGTGATGAGTTGTATAGACCAATGGTAGAATTCTTACAGAGGTCCAAGATTCATTATGCTTTAACACATTCTCCGAATGCAATATATGAATCGTTGGTTACTCAATTTTGGGCGACTGCTACAAAACGGAGTGATACAGAGATTGTTGCAATGATTGATGGAACAGAGCATGTGGTAACAGAGGAGCGGATAAGAAGACAACTTCGTTTGGATGATGAGAATGGGTTTATCATTCTAATGTTGCTGTGGTACTTGATGGGCTAAGAGCAATTGGATATCAAGGTACAAGGACTGACATGTGGTTAAAGAATCAGCTTTGTCCTATGTGGAGGTTTTTGGTTCATACATTGCTTCAGAGTTTAAGCAATAAATAAGGAGGATGGGATCAATTTTCTACTCAATTGGGATGTGGTATTATATGTATATCTCAGGGTTTAACTTATAATTTTTCTAAGTTTATTTTCGATAATATGGTTGAGAATATAACTAGGAAGAAGAGCAAGTTTTTGATGTACCCTAGGTTTTTAAAAATGATCTTAGATGTTACTACCCAAACCCAAGCTTTTTATCCCATAGGAGCTTTAACTTCTAAGCTATTTGCTTCAATGAGAACTAAGTATGAGGGGACACATCATCCTTTACTAGCAGCTATGTTGCCTCAAAACAATGAAGCTGCTGATGAGGATAATGTTGTTGGTGATCCTTCTTCTACCAATACTACTGATGGTAATCCTTCAGTTGCTATTGATGAGGGTCCTTCTGCTACTGCTGAAGCATCTAATGTTTCTCCTGACCTACCTCCACCTATACCTTCACCTAGACCTAGTCCTAGTCCACCACCTACTCAAGTTTCTCTTGATGATGTTGAGCATGAAACTGATAGACTGTCCACACCTATTCCTATTAGGAATCAATTTGATGAAGGATTTCCTAATTTTGAGCATGTTCATATTTCTCCTGAAAGGCCCAATGAAGCTCCCATTACCACTGAGCAATCAGCTGGTGGAGCTGAGGACCCTATTACACTTACATCTATATATGCTCTAGTGAACAGGTATGCAGGTGAGGTGGCTGATCTCACGAAGGAGCTTACAGAGACCAAGTCTTCTCTTGGTGGTAAGATTGTGGAGTTGCAGAATAAAGTTAAGAACTTGGAGGAACTACTTGGAAAAAGGGGCAAAAGGAGAGTTTTGGTTTCTTCTGATGAGGAGCAAGAAGAGACTCAGCTTGCATCACTAGGAATCTTGGCTGATGCAGCTCTAACAACTCATGTTTCTTCTCCTATTGCTTCTGCACCTTCAAAGAAAAAGGAACCTATTCGATACACTAGCAAAAGGAAAAGACTATATTTGAGTAAGGAATCTACTGAAGCTTCAAAGGGACAACTTGCTGCAAGTTTGTCTGCTGATGTTCAAATGGAGGATGTTGCTACTGAACATGGTCAAACCTCATTTGTACAAGAACAACCAAATTCTCCACCTTCAGCAGATAATGATGAAGTTTTTGTTGCTGGGAGAAGTTTTAAGTTGAATTCTACTTCTGAAGTCTTTTCTACACCTGTTGAGGCGTTTTCTCAACCTGTTTCTTCTGATGTTGATATGGGTGTTTCTTCTGAAGTTCCTTCTGTGCCTATTTCTTCAATTTGTTCTGGTGAGGAACCTTATGACAAAGGAAAGGAAGTTGTGATTGATGAAGTGATTGGTTCAGATCTGGTGTCTGAAGAAGAAAGGCAAGCTCAAGCTAGGATGTTTGCTGATTATGAAAATATGCAGAAGAGTCGTGCAGTGGCTGAATTTCTTAATGCACAGTCTGATTCTACTTTGCCTACTGAGAGAAAACGAGAGCTTGATGCATTATTTCCTAAGCTCATTGATGCTCAATGGGATGCCTATACTAATCAAGGTGCATCTGATCCTAATCTTGCTAAACGCATTTTAGGTGCAGCTTTTGATAGTGAGAATTTTGTGGCACAAATGGTGGCTCTTGGAAAACAAAAGAAGAAAGAAGCAGCTGCAAAGAGGAATGCTATTGTTGCTCAAAGGAATAAAGCAAAAAGGGAAAAACCAATGACTGTAGCTCAGAAGAGAGCTCATATGAGGAGGATTGTGAAGAATCATAGTACTACTGTATACAATACTGGCATGTCAATGAAGCAAATCTTAGCTCTATCTGATGATGCTTTGATCAGAAAGTATAATATGATTATGAAGTTTTCTTCATCTGGTTCTACTTCTTCTTCTACATTGGAAAGGATTGCTAATGCGTCTGATGTTCCTAAAGCAAAGAGACCCAAGACAGTTGAGATTGTAGATAATTTTGATGATGTGGCACCAAAATTATGTTCTCCTTTTGTTACTACTGAAGCAGTTGTTGAGGAGAGAAGTTCAACTGATAAGGTTTCTTCTGCTGAACCTTCTCTTGTTTCTCCTGAAGCATTGCCTAGTATTTCTTCTGTTGATAATTTGGAAGATATATTGAGAAAGAAAAGGATGACAAAAAGGAAACTTAGTTCCTTAAGGAGATCTGTGAGACTAGCTAGGAAACATCTTTCCAAGAGTATCTCTTTAGGTCTTAAGGCTGCTGAGTCAACTTTTATTAAAGAAGGAACTGTTGATGTTTTTCCTGAAGGAACACATGCTGTATTGATCAATTGGACAGCTGGGAAGCTTAACACTGTTTATCGACTGGATAATTCTACTATACAGTTCAACTTCTTGAAGGAAATCTTTCATTTAGTGGATAGACATGATTTGAAGATGCTGTATGAATATGTCACTCAGCATTATACTATTCATTCACCACAGGGTTCTGGTTTATATTTATTGGGTGATCTTCAAGTCTTGTTTGATTCTCATTCTCCAGATGGTAAAGGGTATTCTATTTGGAAGAATTCACATAATTCCCATCTGATTTATTAGCAAATCAGCAACCATGAATTCATTATTTTCACATAATTCCATCACTACTGGAGTAGCCATCTGATTTCGAACTAAAACATTTGGCTACTCCAGTAGTGATGGCTATTGGTAAAGAGACATCAAATCCATTATTTTCAATGATTCACCTCTCACAGGAGTTAACACACCTGGATGTGATGAGAATAATATGAAACTAATATGTGTTGATGTACATGTTGTCATTTGTTGCTGCAAAGATATGGAGTTTTCGAGTTTATTCATCAAAGAGATGTTCTTATTTTGATTCTTTGCTGCTGATGTTCGTATACAATCCTCTGGTGCTGCATTGTTAAAGATCTATCAAGAAACTGGAACTTAACCTAGTCAAATTCCAGTTTAGGGGAGGATTGTTGGGAATTATGTGAAGTATGGATTATGCTGAAGTTAATGCTGAATGGATTCTGCTGAAGTAGTGTGGATTCTACTGAAGACATGATTCTACTGAAGATATATAGTGAATAGTTTGTTTCTGCGGAAGTTGTTATTCCGTGCTTAGTATATTTAGTTTGGATATACATGAGCTTTATTAGGAAGTGATTGTGTATATCTTATTTAGTTTTATGTTTATACGTTTCTTGGGAAACAGTTTAGGGTTTTGTTTAGGGTTCCTTGTCTATAAAAGGAACACAATAGTATGAGTTATGTACCGATTGGAAAAACAAAGTTTTTAGTTAATATAAAGATCCATAGAGGATCACAGAGTTCTTAGTTATTTGTGTTACTTGTGTTTATATTCCGCTACTAAATACAAGTTGTAGAGATTGTCTTTTACTGTGCTTGTGATTACATAGGCATAGCTAACGATCCACGAGCTCAAGATCTATCAAGGTCTTCTAGTTTTCAACAATATGGTTCCAAGAACCACGATTTCCAATTAATCAATATAAATATTGCCTGTGATCAGGTAGAATTCCGAAGAATTTCCTTGAAAGAGTTTCGCAGCTTGTACTAGGAGTTCTCAAACCGAAGCATCTAAAGGTAGACAACACGGAGTAAGTGAACCAGCGAATTGAGATTCACTGATTGATGAGAAATTGATTTGAAAAATAGTCATATATTGCTAAATAAAGAGTTTTTGCAGTTTTGTGTTGGTGTCTATGCAACCAAGCACTTGTAGGCATCTAAGTACCCATGTAGATATCAACGTACCCAAGTTAAGTAGGTATCAACGCACCCAAGTAATGAAGGTATCAACGTACCCAAGTGTGGCAAGTATCAACGTACCCGATTATTGAAGGTATCAACGTACCCAAGGGTGGCAAGTATCAACGTACCCGAATAAAGTAGATGGTTACGCACCCATGCAGAGCAGCTATCTACGCAAGTAAAGTAGCTACCAGTTTCTAACTTACGCAATAATAAAATCAGAAAAACATTCATTTGTAAATAATTGTGATCATAGAAAAAGTAAGTAGCATGTATCTTCCCCCATAGAGTTTATAAAAAGAATTAAAGTAAATATGGGGCAAGGAACTCACCGTTAAGTGTATAAACACTTGTGGAACTTGCGTTTTGGCCGTGAGTTTAAAGAGAGAAAATAAGAGATGGGAAACTTCTTAGAGAGAGAAAGTAAGTTGCTTTAGATTTATTCCAACCCTCTCCTTTGGTGGGAAGAGGGTATTTATACATACACATAAACGCCCTTACGGGCTGTAGAGCGGGCTGACATTGGGTAGAGACCCGACCCGACTCCACAGTGATACTTAAACTAACTATTCTACGTTTAAGACTATGAACTAACTTGTGCTAACTAACAGTCAGGGTGACCGAGTCTTTCATATGTATTTTCTAAATCCTAACAATCCCCCCTAAGGGAGGTCACCCCGGAAATTAAAGTTTGACTTCTAGCACTCTGTTACATGAGTTTAATCTTCTAGCTTGTAGTCTTTTATTCTTCATAGTCCGCAATCTTTGTACTTCCCATTGTGATCTTTGAATGTTCCTTGACTTAGTGATTTTTGAGCTTTCTTTGAGATCATCTACCACTGTAAATCTCTAAATCATCCTTTGTTGTATCGCCTCCATGTGATGTTGTGACTTTCGGACCGACATGTTCACACTTTTCTGGATCATGATATTTTGCATCAGAGTTGCGGAAGCATTGTTGTATGTCTTTCAATTATCATGATTTCTTTGATTGTGAGTATGAAGTGTGAGCATGTGGTTATGAATTGACATCTCTTTGACCATCAGCTGCAACCGTTGAGAATTCCTGCAAACAACAGTTAGCAATAAACACACGAGAGTGTCTTTGTTCACTTTCGTTAAATATGGTTGCAAGAACCACGATTTCCCATTAATCAGTATAAATACTGCCTGTGATCAGGTAGAATTCCGAAGAATTTCCTTGACAGAGTTTCGCAGCTTGTACTAGGCGTTCTCAAACCAAAGCATCTAAAGGTAGACAACACGGAGTAAGTGAACCAGCGAATTGAGATTCACTGATTGATGAGAAATTGATTTGAAAAATAGCCGCATATTGCTGAATAAAGAGTTTTTGCAATACGAAAAAAGTTTTATGAGAAAAAATCAAGTTTCAATCACAAATACTTTTGTTTGAAAATTAATGCGCAGTCGGTATGCTTGAAAACAATTGTTGAGCACATTGAAGGGTTTTCAAAAAGTATACGTCAATTCCTTTACTGGAACAAGGTTGATTCAAATTTGAATCGCCCCATCGTTGTTTTCCAGTTGTCACAAGTTTGATCCATGAAGGATCTTACATGTAATATACCAAGAGCTTGTTTACTGTTTGCTCTAGAAAGATCTACATCTTCATTGTGAGTACTTTACGTATCACTCGGATGTTCTGGCAATACCACAAGGATAATACGTAGGACTCCTAATGTATATTTTCTTACTTTTCATGGTGTATGAAACAATAAGCATATTGTAAGTGTGTCCTAATGAGATTTATGGATGATCTCTTGGCTCTAGACTCAATAGTGCACTTTGGTTTTCATATGCGGAGACTAGGGAGAGGGTCTCCTGCTTCAATATCAACCATTTCTAAAGAAAGTAAATAGATTACAACGGTTCTCTGTGAGAATGAAACAAGTCCTTTTAAGATAACTTGAGTTCCTGGGAAGTTTGGTGTAATACGTCACTGGGTCCATGACGTTTTGTCTTCAATACCGGCGTTACCTTGGTAACCACCAGTAGCATATGAATTGAACCCGGTTTCTGCCCTAATATTGAATATTTGGAGGGCTATTTCTTTTTACCCTTTATCTTTATATTTCTTTTTCATTCTTCAACCCCTTCAATGCTTACCGAGACTTCATCACTAGAACCTTGTTGGGTTTTTTCCAGTACTAGCTCCATCTCAGTCGACACTCTTCCCTTATTCTCACTTTTATCCTTTTTTTAACCTCACCTAAGCACTTCTACACTAACTAGTGGATTGTCCCTGCGTAGATCCCTCTGGCTCTGGCAGGATCGTGGGAACGAATACCTAACCCTCCGGCTCTGACAGGATCGTTGTTACTGTTCTCTCTGCCTTAAAACCAATTGAAAATTCAATGAACGTACTTGTTATATTTGATATTAAAGCATTTGTACCTCAATTGTTTTTTATCTTTCATAAATGCTCCCCCTCAATATGTGCAATGGTATTTGAAATCCTTTAGCACATTAAGGGAGGAGTGCCAGTTTGAGTCTTAACCAATCACATTTTTATCAGATTTAATATTTAAATCACATTCTCTCCCCCTATCAAAAATTTTAAACCTTTTGAGATTTGGGATCTCAATTGATTTAATTAAGTTAGAAAAATTAGGAGAAAATGTGGTCTATTTTAATACATACTGATAAAGGAACATTACACCGCTCCCCCTCAATCTATGAGAGAGAATGTTAGTGTCAGGTATGATAATTTTGAGAGATCTTTGAATATAAGAAAAATTATTTTGAAAGATCTTTGAATATAAGAAAGATCATACAATGACACATAACACCAAATCTTTATTCACTACTTATAATGTACAAATGGACTCGTTTGATGATATAACGTTTGAAAATATGAAATTTGAAATCACTCTCCCCCTCAATCGATGACCTAAGTCATTGATTGAGTGACAAGTTTTGTGAAAAAATTCAGTCCGATTGATTTTTAAAAATTTGTGTCCGATTTATTTTCAAACAATATGTTATCACCATGTGAAATACAAATATCTTTCTAAAAAATCATAGAAGGAAAAACATTTGTATAGGAACAGCCGTCTTTTTGGCGACATGCTTTCCTCATTTTGTTTTAGGATAAGTGCTCGATATTTATGAAATTTTTTGTAGCACTTTCCTTTTTTGGAAAACGGTTTCATATCTAAAATAATAGCAAGCCACGGTAGGCATGTTTTGAAAACTTTTTGAACTTCTGCTCGAACTTCATTTAAAGACCGTGTCATTATTTAATGACATTTATAGGACCGTAAATATTATCGATGCCAGAAGACATGCCTTGAAAAACTATTTTTGGTATTTTCTATTTTTCTAATTTTTATGGATTTGTAGGTTTTATATTTTTATATTTTTCTTTTTGGTTTTAAATATGTACAAGAGAAGCAACTCCATTAATCCTTAGTCTCTTTCTGCAGACGTTTGAGTGTTTCTGGCTGCAGACTCTTCATACTAAGTCGCGGGAGAATAAACTGAAATAGTTCTCTTAGAAGAGCTTTAGTGAATATATCCGCCAACTGGTACTCAGTCCTTGCGAAGTAAAGTTCAACCACATCGCTCTCAACTTATTCCCTGATGAAGTGATGTCGAATATCGTTGTGCTTTGATCGAGAGTGTTGGACATTGTTGCAGCAAAGATCAATGGCACTTTTGTTGTCACAGTATAGGGGAATCTTGTTGAATGCAAAGCGATAGTCTGATAGTTGGGATCTCATCCATAATATTTGAGCACAACAAGCATACATGGCAATGTACTCTGCCTCTCTGGAAGAAATGGATGTGCTAATTTCCTTCTTTGACAACAAACTCACTAAATTATCACCCAGAAATTGAGCACCTCTCGACGTACTACGACGTGTATCTTGACACCCTGCATGGTCAACATCTGCATAGGATGTTAGTGCCATGGCAGTGTCCTTCAGATACCAGAGTCCCATATTAATGGTTCTTTGGAGATACCGAAAGACCCGTTTAACCGCTTCAAGGTGATTTTTGGTAGGCTTAGTCTGATACCGAGCACACATGCATACAGTGAACAAAATATCTGTCTACTGGCAGTGAGATACAGGGATCCAATCATACTACGGTACTTAGTTTGATCAACCGGGATCCCTGAGAGGTCCTCATCTAGTTTTGTTCTCTCAACCATGGGAGTGTCAACAGGGTCAAAAGAATCAAATCCAAATTTTTTAAAATTTCATTAGCATATTTAGATTGATTTATCAAAATGCCTCCGGGACTTTGAGAAATTTGTAATCCTAATAAAAACAACATTTGTCCCATCATAAACATTTGAAAATTTGAACTCATCTCGTTTGAAAAATGGTCACATTCCATTTGATTGGTTGAGGCAAATATGATATCATCAACATAAATTTGAACATGAAGTAAATGTTTGCATGTTTTCCGAGTGAATAACGTGGGATCGATAGCACCTTTGTAGAATCCGTTTGCCAATAGGAACTTTGACAAGTTGTCATACCATGCCCTAGGTGCCTATTTTAACCCCTAAAGAGCCATCTTCAGACGATAGACATGTGTAGGATGATCGGGATCCACAAATCCTTCTAGTTGACTGACATAGACTACTTCTTTTAACTCACCGTTTAAAAAGGCATTCTTCACATCCATTTGGTAGACTATCATATTCTTGCTGGCAGCATTAGCGAGAAATATTATGATAACCTCTATTTGAGCAACTGGTACAAATGACTCCTCAAAGTCTATGCCCTCCTCTTGACGATAACCCTTAGCAACAAGCGTGCCTTATTTTTCAAAACATTACCATGCTCATCAAGCTTCACCTTATAGATCCACTTGAGGGCAATAATCATTGCACAGTCAGGAGGTGGCACTAATTCCCATACTTCAAGTCAGTCAAACTCGTGAATTTCTTCTTGCATTGCATTGAACCAACAGTCCTCATCAATAGCAGTATTGAAATCTTTGGGTTTGACTTTGGATAGTACGGAATTATAAAAGCACCACAAGGCATCGGTGGCAAGTTGCTTTCGAGTGGATACAGGACTAGAAGGATTCCTAATAATGTTATCAGTCGGATGATCATTGGTCCATTTTCTGAGATGTTCATGTGGTTGATGGTAGGGAACTGAGGTAGCCGTGTTTAGATCCTGTTAGCCTTGCTCTTTTATAAAGATAATGTCACTTACATGAATTGGACTAGATGCATAGTAACTTTCACTCGTAGGGACTACTTATGTAAACGGGGCAAAGTAATAGCATGTTGAGCCTATAAATACCCCTCATGACTCTCCATGAGGGGTGTGGTTAAGCATTAGGTCATTTGTATTATTTCATTTAATCAAGTTATCCTTTTCCTTATCCTCCCTCTCACTACTTTCTCTCTCTAGAAAGATGATGTCTTTCATCTTCTTTCACCAACCCCGACCTCCCGAAACCACATAAATCATATAGATTTTCGATCCTTACAATTGGCATCGGAGCTAGGTTGTTATCTTTATTGATTTATGTTGGTTTGGAATCTTGTTTCAAGCTGTTTTATGTAGGTATTCTCTTGGTCGGAATTTTTTTTCCTTATTCTCATGATAAACAGTTTTTAACAAAGTTTTATGTATCTTTTTTTTGGTCAAAAAGTCCTGTGGTCTATACAAGTTTTCCATATCTGTCTTGTGTCAATAGTATGTCCAAATAGTACTTATGACTTTTTGTTACAAAAGTGTGAAAATATTCGGGGGTCATCTGGTCAAATCTGAATAATCAAACATGGTCAAAAAGGGTCATCTTGTACAACTTTTATGTCATTATTCTGGGTTTCAGGAAGCTGAACGGAGTGTAGGTCGGAAAACTCGCCGGAAAAAAGTCAACGGGGTCAAAAACCTCTTTTTACGCATAACTTGGAAAGTTACGCGTAAGGTTACACGTAAGACAGGTTTACGCCTAAGAAATTGTCTTACGCCTAAGAGGTTTTATGCATATGCAACTCTTACGACTAAGACTCCATGTTTACGCATAAGAAGACTTACGTGTAAGAATTTTACGCATAAGAAAGTTACGCGTAAGACCAATTTTACGCATAAGATGTTTCGACCAAGACAGTTTACGCATAAGGTTTCGAGGAAAGAAGTTACGCGTAAGATTCTTTACACGCATGAATAGAAAAAAGAAGTTATGCGTAACTGGAAAAGACCATGACCCGAACATATACCAAATACCAAATCAAACTCAACAACCTCAAGTTATAACATCATCAGTCCAAGGCTTTTTAAAGTAAAGCACGAGCAGAATATAGACATATCACGACTGAATCGAAAACCAATCATTCATCCTAAACTAGACTCAACCCAAGACCCTTATAATCACTCCTGAACTCTCATTCAAACAAGACTCAAAACGAGAATAACATTCAAGATCTCATATTATATTCAATATTTTTTGCAATCTTTTCAAGATTGTTTTAATTGAACAATCATCCTCACAGATCTATGATAATTTTCAAAATGTAAAGAAAGACCAAAAACTAATAGGTTTTAATCATCTCTTTGTTTCGATTCTTTTCAAAAATAAAAAATGAAACTATCAACACAAAACCTACCCAAGACCTTGAGTTTTCAAGATCTTGAAGCCGAATCTTTTAAATTTGTGTCGATTGTAATCATGCAAGAAAAGATTGTGTTGCTATTGTGTATGTTCAGTTTCGAAAAGGATAAAGAGATGGTGATAACTGGGATTTTATGAGGAGATGAGATAATGGTTTGGTGAGTGAAAAAGTGTGGTAGGCGAATATTTGAGGAGCGTATTTTTGAGATTTAGGGTTGTGGTAACGTTATTTTCTAGGTTTAGGACAAATGGTGTTTGAGTTTGTTTTATAACCGGACTCTAGTTTGGGCTTCAATCTTGTTCGGATCGGGTTTGTATCTGAAATTCGACTTTGGGCTCTTGTGATTTATCTATTGATGGACTTGGACGTGGACTGGGCTGAAGGATAAAGCTTTCAATCCGAATGTTTATCTCCAAAATTTGGTATCTGAAAAGTTTGTGTTGATACAAACTTTTAGACACAAATTTTTCAAAGAATTGGTTAATTGATTGGTATTTTGGTATATAAATTTTCACGGAAGGATACAAATTCACGGCTTGAGCTAAAATTTGAAGAAAAAATGATTACAGGGTTTTTGTACGGTATTACTTACGAGAAATTGAAGTGACATTTTACGGGTGAACTTCTTTATCTTTGAGACGTTGGTTGGTTGGTTGCATGTCTTAAGATAACTTGTCTAGGATTTTTTCATACGTGATTATGAATTGACAAGCTGGTTATAATTGATGTAAGGAATTATGTTGTAGTACTCACTGTGTATAACTATCACTTTAAGGAGTTACGTTGTAGTACTCAGTGTCACACGAAGCTGTGGATTATTCAAAAATTTAGAACAAGCAGTAAGTTACAAAGTTAGGATGTTTACTTCCATTTCAAGTTAGTTGTATCGGGTTGTCTCCATATGGGGTCATTACTATTAGCCGGTGATTCAAAAGGAGGTTCGTTTTCAGGTTGGTTTGCGAGACGTATTGAGAGTATTTTTGCGACATATTCTCACGGAATTATACTCAAACTAAGGTTTTAATATTGCATCAAGAAAAAGGTAATCTACGGCATGTACGCAACATTATGATGATTCTGATAGCTCGCAACCATTAAGAGGGAGAAGTTGGTGTTTCATCCTTCGTGATTGGATTGACGAAGGGAATTGTGCTTAATACCGAAGAAGGAGAAGTAGTGTGTGTACATCGGGGCTTTTTACCAACTTGGATGCAATACTAAGTGAGTTATGTTGTTATGATGTTCCTAGAATGACAACCATTGTGCTACAGTCAAGAGTCTACTTTCTCCGCTGCGTGTTGGAAGAGAGTTGTCGATTCAGGAGGGAGCAAAAGTAAGAAAAAAGGCTTACTAGTTAGGAGGGAGTAATAACCTAACTAGACCATTACAGTTGAAGTTTAGAGCTACAAGGATTTGTGCCGTCAGCTCCAAAGATCAAATGTCGTGATCGTCGAAAGAGAGAACGTCAAGTTTGCCTCATTATCTAGACTACAGAGACTCTGCGCTTCAACAAAGTCAACATTGTTTATTATTATTGTAATTTACTTTGTTTATGTATTTATAGGTCTCATTGTAACCATTCACGTATGACGATATCTTGGAGGAAGATTGTTAGCCTCGCTCTTTTATAAAGATAACATCACTTACATGAATTAGACTAGATGCGTAGTAAGTTGCACCCGTAGGGACTACTTATGTAAACGCGGCAAAGTAATAGCATGTTGAGCCTATAAATACCCATCATGACTCTCCATGAGGGGTGTGGTTAAGCATTAGGCATTTGTATTATTTCATTTAATCAAGTTATCCTTTTCCTTATCATCTTCTTTCACCAACCCCGATCTCCCGAAACCACATAAATCATATTTTTTTTATGGTCGTACAGATCCCCTGAAGAAGATGTCATAGAAAGGGATTCAGGAGAAAATATGTTTTCGAATGAAGCATCTTTAGGAGGAGCAAAAGCATTTACTTCTAAAGAATTTTCTACTACAGTGCTTTGATGTACTGAAGAAGATTGAAGATTTGATGATGATGGTGACTGACTTGTAGAGGGATCATCTTGATCTACAAAGGTAGACACATATAGACCATTGAAATTGCTTGGAATAGGAGCTACTGCAACCGGTAATGTCAGAGTATCACCAGTTGGTGACTCAAAATATTCATCAAACATCGGATCGAACAAGAGATTCAAGTCTTCATCTGAAGGAGGTACATAAGAAACTACAGGAGTGGGATTCAGTACAAGACCTGAACTAATTGGTCCGGTGACAAAAAATTGGTCGTAGAACAGGAACTGGTGTGACTAGGAGTCGGTTGCTCAGTCAGCTCATTGAATGTCACGTGAGTCATTTCCATAATTTGTCGGGTTCTTATGTTGTAGATTCGTATCCCTTACGATTTGGTGAATAACCAACGAAGAATCCAATGTCTGCTTTAGCCTTTAACTTTCCCAAATATTCACTGTCATTTGTTGGGTAGCATAGAGCACCAAACACACGTAGAAAAGATAGATCTGGTTTCCGGTTATGTATAGCTCATATGGAATTTTGTTGTGCAGAGTATGTATCAAAGATCGGTTTTGGGTGTAACAAGCAGTAGCAGTTGGTTTCGCCCAAAGATACATCGAATCCTTAGAGAATATTAGCATGGTTCGTGCAGGTTCCAAAAGAGTACGATTTCAGCTTCCACAAGAGTACGATTTCGTCTTTCAACAACATCGTTCTATTGAGGAGTACGTGGAACAATTTTCTGGTGACTGATGCCAATGCTCTCATAAAAATTAAATGAGTTGTCTGTTCACAAACTCAGTTTCATTATCTGTTCGGATGAATTTAACGGTTTTGTTGAGTCTGACTTGTAGTTTCTTGATTAGTTTAATGATAACCTCTGGATTTTTGTCCTTGGTTCTCAAAAAACTTCACCCATGTAAACCAAAAATAGTCATCTACCACAACGAGAACATATTTCTTCCCATATATACTATGCACTCTCATTGGTCCGCATAGATCCATGTGAAGGATGTGAAGAACGTCCATGATCGTGTTGACAGTTTTGGATTTGTGCGAATACTTCTTGCTTTTTCCAAGTTGGCAAGCCGAACAAAGTTGATCCTTTTCGAATTTTAATCTAGGTAGACTACACACAAGGTCCTTTTGAGCAACATCATTGATAGTACCAAAGTTCAAGTGATTCGAACGACGGTGCCATAACCAAGATTTGTTCTTTGAGGCTTTGGACAACAAGAAAATAGGAGAGGACCGCATCATGTCTTCAATAGAGATGGTGTATAGATTTGTGCCATGAGAGCTTTTAAGAAGATCAGAACCATCCAATTCTCTGACGAAGAATGTGTGTTTTCCAAAAGCCACTTCAAGACAGAATCATAGAATTGACCAACGGAGAACAAGTTGTGACCAAGTCCTTCCATGTAGTATACCCTTGAAATTACACTTTCACCAAAAACATAATCTCCGTAACCCATAATCACCCCAAAATGGTCGTTACCGAATCTAACTGTCTCGATAAACTTGTTCACAAAATTCTTGAGCCGTGAGCGATCACCAGTGATATGTTTTGAGCAGCTTAAATCCAAATACCAAAGGACAATTTGTACGACCTGCATTTGAAAACAGACAAAAATAGATAATTGGAAATAATGGATCCCCATGTGTTGATGGGGTCCTTTTGGTTAGTGTAAACAATCTCTGGATTATCAAAACCTCTAGGTGCCATGGAGATAACAGCGGGGACATCACCTAGTAGACGCACATGACCTAGTCAAAGGGCATTGTTTAACTAAAGAGATAATTCTACCAGTTGGCTTCCATTCCTTAACAGGCTCTACTCTAGGTATGGTAGTTCTAGCTAAAGGGCATATTTCTCCTAGAGTGAACATTTGACCTTTTGGCTTCCACTGAAAGCCCACATTAGTAAACATTTTCCCTGTAGGTTTTCAAGATTGCTTAATTTGTTTTGCTTTTCCAATTATCTCAACCGGGGATTGTGTCGATGACATAAAAAATGACACAACACATTGATCATGATTACCAGAAATTAAACACTCATTACATGTATTACACACAGCATTAGGATTCGAATTATTTAAAGTACACTTATAGCTAATACTAGAATTAACATGATTCTTGTTGTTCAAATCAAACTTATGATTCCTACAGTGGTGTTCTACTTCCTTCTGGTGAACATTTTTAGTTTGCATAGTCCTATCATTCTTTGTATTGCCTCTAGGCTCTGACCAGCTAGCTTTAGTGTCACTTTTTACTCCTGTAGAAGTAACGATTGGAATATTAGTTTGTTTCACTGTTATTTTGTTTTCTGCTTTTGATGTGCTGGGTTTAGATGTTGTCATGGGTACATCAAAGGTAACATGCTTGATCTTAGGCATTAAAGAGGGTGCAACAAATCTATCTCGCTTGGTACCGGTTTTAGGATATGTGCCAATGCCATATTCTAATAGTTCTTGAGATCGTTTAGGATATATACAAGCATAGGCAAAAACACTATCTAGTGGTTTCTCAATTCTATCATCTTCTACGATCTCACGAAGGCTATCTAGGTTATCCTTAAGGTAAGTGAGATATTTTTTATATGTAATCTTATTGTTTCTAAGAGGAGGGGGAATATACATCACTTCAATTGCATAATTATTACAAGCAGAAACCTTTGAAGCAACATATTTACACATGAGAATTGGCATTTTCTCTTTCACCTGATTCTTTAGATTCTCAATCTCGTTAAGCAAAAAAGTTATCTTAACATTGTGATTGTCATGAGTGACTTTAATTGACTCATATAACTCTTTGTTTTCGAATTAACTTTTGAATTTTCATTTCGAAAACATTCATTTTCTTGTTGCAATTTGTCGATGATGTTTTGTTATTGAGAAATCTGAGAATCTAGAGACG
Source organism: Chrysanthemum seticuspe (assembly GCA_019973895.1). NCBI lineage: Eukaryota > Viridiplantae > Streptophyta > Magnoliopsida > Asterales > Asteraceae > Chrysanthemum > Chrysanthemum seticuspe. Next base: position 112,600,230 of record BPTQ01000003.1, on the reverse strand, counting down.
GTGCTACATGGGAGCCCACCACCTCACTCCTATTTCCCTTCAATTGAGAAATTTGAGCTTTCAATTTTCTGATCATGTTACAGTGAGCTTGAATCCGTTCATCTCGAATGTTTATTTCAAAATATGCATCAAATTTAGGAGTATCCAAAGATGTTTTGGCATTTAAGATTTTAATTCTTTCTTCTAGATGTTGACAGTTTAATTGTAAATTAACATTATCAACCTCTACTTTAGACAAATGCCTGACCATGTTATCATGATCATCGTTTTGGATTTTCTCAAGCAATCTAAAATTCTCAGCTTCAAGCTCATTGACACAAGTCTGAACAACTTTAAATGCAAGTGACAAATCATGAAATTGAGAGGCAGTTAAAGCAGAATCAGTAGCAGTATAATACACATCTTGGGCAATACATCTAGCAATCAACTTTTCATTAGTGATGTGAATATTCTTTCTCTCAATCTCATTAGTTTTAAGCTCGATTGCTATTTGTTTTACCATGGTTTCCATGTCTTTGAACACATCTTTCATTTCTTTAAGTTTAGTTTCTAGGGCATTTTGAGTGCTCTCAAAGTATTCTTTGACTAGTTCAAAGAATGGCATAACCTCAGTAAGATAACACATTTTCATTTCCTCAAACCCCCTCTCCTCTTCAGTAATAGCTGATGGTGTAATTCTCTTCTTACATGTTTTTTCGAAATCATCAAATAGTCGATAGATTACATAAATGCTAATTAACGTTTTACATTCTGTAGGAAGATTTCTGGGAACTAAATGCATGGGGGTATTCGATGGGTACACCATTGCAGCCGGTAATCTCATTAGGGGGGGATTTTTTATTACAAGTTATTTGACCTTTTTCTTTTCCATGTCTAACTTCCAAAATACTTGTTCAGGGGTCAACTGGGTTTAAGGCTTGAAAGTAGCTAAGAAATTCTCAGAATAATTGGGAGGTTTGTGACTGACCCGGCTTTTCACACTCACAGGGTCATTCATTTTCTTATCCATTTTGTCTCTAGATATTTCTTCTACCTCTTTATCCTCTTCTGATAGTTGTACAATAGCAGGGATATGACCAGGCTTAATGATTTCACTTCCATCATATAAGGCAAGTTGGACCACTTTAGCTTTAGCTTTCCTAAGGTAAGCGGGATTTGGGTCATCTATGGTTTTCTCACTAGCAGTTTGTATGGATTGGTCTTGTGTGAACAACTTGTTTTCAATTTTATTCTTTAATGTTTTGAGTTTGGAAAAATCATTCAAGAGTTTTGTTTCCTTTTCTTTGAAATTATGTTCAAGCATTGTTACATTATCTTGTATTTCTTGTTTTTCTTAACAGTTTGATTAAGTTTTACTTGTAGGGATTACAACTCATTTTTTTAACTTTTCTTCCCTTGAATTACGTTCAGTGATCAGTATACGCATTTGACTGTCCATTTTCTGCTCACGTTCAGTCAGTTCAAATTTTGCACGCTATTCATATATGGCAACTTTTTCCTTATATATGTTAAGTGTAGAGGTCAATGAGTCATCAGGGATGAATGTAGTGTACTCACGCAACATATAATCATCATCTATAACAGAAGATGCACTAGTAGGTACAACCTGACCTTCATTTTGTTTCACACACTGCTCAAATGGGGTAGCATTGGTATTTCCTATATTTTAGTAGTATCTGACTAAACAACTTTTATCTGTTGTACTTGGTTGAGAATCTTTTGTTCAACAACCATATCGTACAGTTTAAGTACCTCAGAGATAAATGATGCACTGGAGGGACCAACTTGTTAAGGCTGAACCATTGGAGATATGTTTGCCATGAATATGGTTTGAGCAGTGGGTTCATCATCAACATCTAAGTCAAATGCATCACACTCATCGACTTGAAAGATATTGGAATCATTCTGGTCCATATCATCGACTGGTTGGTCAACAACATGTGCATCAAAAGTATTTGCCCCTTGTCCAACCAAAAACAATAACTGTTCTTCATCCAATGCAGCGCCATTCTGTTGAGCTTCCATAAACAACATCACATCCTTGAAGAAATCTGAGTTCTGTGGGCGCTTTGGCTGAGTGCAAATTCTAGTAATGTGTCCAACACCACTACAATTGTAACACTTGATTTGCTTTGCTTGTCCTGGCATAACATTCACACCTCTGTTATGTGCACCACCAACACCAGCCGCACCATTTCTCCTAACAACATTTCTTTGGATCATGAATATGCGCCCTTGAACATTTTGAACCACAACCCTTCCATCCTCCACTGTAGCTTAATTGTGTGGATTTGATGAAGTACGAAGTTGGTTGTTGGTTTGAGGTAAGGCTGCTCTGAATTGTTGAGCGAGCAAGGCGAGTTGGTTGGAGAGATTTTCAATCATCTTGTCAGTTGGAGTATATCTTGATAAACCGTGAGACAAGAATTTTGGCAGCATAACATTTAGTTAAACAAGAAAAAATGGTCTTCAGATGTCAAACCGCAACCCCAAATTGCAGGGTCAACTCGCAGTTTACCAAACCGAAACCTGTAAAATAACTCAAACCGCAACACACAAACCGCAATTACAAATCGCAATTCTAAAAACACAGTTCTTCGAATCTAAACCCTCAAACCGCAAGCACAAATCGCAGCTCTTAAAACGCAGTATTCAAATCTCAACCCTTAAATCGCTCTTCAAACCCAGTGATGCGCGTACAAGGCGCGTTCTGGGTCAAAGGAACTTCCTTTTTGTCGAGCAAGTTTTTCAACACCCTAGGCAGTGAACCTAATTGTTGTAGTGTAGTATTGGGTAAGCCTCGGGTATTGATATCGTTCTCTAGTGGAATAGGAATGCTAGTAAGAAGTGTACTACGCTAAGGTTGAGGTTGAGGAAGATTATTTTTTATCTTTTTATATTTTTTAGAAATCTAAGGGTAAAATCTCGGGGTTTGGATTTGGGGGGTGGTACTTTTACCGATTACTATACTATTCTAATTATCTAACTATGGGTAGTCTATGTCTTTTTTATGTGTGCTCGTATGATGATTAAAAATGTGTCTACCTAGATACTATTACTCCCTAGTTATCTTTTATTGGTGGTTGAATTGTCAGGTCCTTATTCTTAAAGCGTTGTGTTTTCTAAGGTGATATGGTGTGCCTTTTTCCCTAACTCTTTGAGATTACCTTAAGGTTATTGCCTACGAAATTCTCTAAGATTCATAAACTAACTTTAAGGGTTATCTTTGGATGTTTAGCCTATGAAATCTGCTAAGTGATTTATAAACTAAGGTTCACAAAAATTACTCAAGCATTTAAACACAACGATGGTCTAATCACACTCCTAAGCCAATTACAATTAAGATAAGAGACAACCAATCAATAATTAATAACTAGGTTTCATAGATCTAAGCAAACACAAAAGAAATTTAGTCGGACATGTTAAACACGCAAGCATACACACATTCAATAGAAGACATAATGAAACCAGTGAAGTAAAACACTTATCTTGATGTAAAATAGGGTTTGAGAACCCTAAGATACTGTCCAAGTCAGACTACAAACGTTTAGGGTTTTTACTCCACAAGTCTACCTCTTTAAAATTCTGAAAATTCGATTTCTATATATAATTTTACATTCGCGAAGGTGTCGCCTTATAGGTGGGACACCGTCAGATCACCGTCATTAAGGTTTCGTCTTGGCCAAGTAATAGTTGGGACGGCGTCACGTTGTAGTTGTGACACCGTCGAGCTTCAGTAGTGACGTCGTATGATTCTGGATCTACGCCGTCTGGGCTAAAAAGTCTTCGTGACGCCCTTCCTCTTCAAAGCCTGACGCCGTCAGGTGTATTTTAGAAAAAAGTCTACTGAGCCGTCACAGATTTTAATTAGCATAAGGGGAAGGCGTCGACCTTTAGCTGGGACGCCGTCAGGTGTAATTCTAGCAGCTTGAGTGTCTTCGATCTTGACTTTTCTATTTCTTCATATATTCATTCCTCTTCGTCCAAATATGCATCATTCCAGCATTTTGCTTCCAAGAGACCTAAAAAGTGAAAAGGAACGAAATTAAGCAGTAACGGATATAAAAGTGGGCGATTAAGGGTTTAAATGACCCCTTAAAAGTGTACGTTTTAAATCTTTATCACCCAGTTACTCAAATCGCAGCCCTTCAAATTGTAGCTAGATCAAACCGCAGAAGGCTCAAAACGGAGATACTTAAAACGCAGTAACTTCTCTCAAATCGCAAGAGCAAACCGCAATCTTCAAAACGCAATACCTCAAACCGCAGCTCTTCAAATCGCAACTCTTCAAACCGCAACTTCTCAAACCGCAACTTAATTGTCAAACGTCAGTTTCTTGCGTCAAATCGCAGGACAAAATGAAAAAAAAAAACGCAATGTCACTTTCAAGAAAGTACATGCGTCACTTTCAACCAGATTTGTCTTTTTCACTCTTTATAGAAAATAATCAAAACGCAGATCTTGAATTACTCAAAACACAATAAACTTTTCTCAAACCACAATTTTGAAAACTTCTAATCGCAAGCAAGAACAACTCAAATCGCAATCTTGAACTAACAAACCGCAAACAAGAAAAATACCGTGGCTCAAACCGCAACAAAGAAACCAACTTTCAAACTACACAAATACGCCTCAAACTTCCACTATACTTAATAAAAAAACTAACTAATCACTAAAAATGACTCATAAAACATCCCTAAACAAGAAAGTACAAACAACTAACGAATCTAACCATAAACGAGATCAAACCAAGGTGTTTTGTCATAAAACAATACGCAACAACCAAAAAAATAAGAACCAAGCTACAAATCCGAGCACCCACAATCTAAAAGATCAAACCATGGCTCTTGATATCAATTGTAAGATACTAATTAACATAAACACTTGTGGAACTTGCGTTTTGGCCATGAGTTTAGAGAGAGAAAGTAAGAGATGGGAGACTTCTTAAAGAGAGAAAGTAAGTTGGTTTAGATTTAACCAAATGAAGTTCCAACCCTCTCCCTTGGTGAAAAGATGGTATTTATACTTACACATAAACGCCCCTACGGGCTGTAGAGCAAGCTGACAGTGGGTAAAGACCCGACCCGACTCCACGGTGATACTTAAACTAACTATTCTACGTTTAAGACTACGAACTAACTTGTGCTAACTAATAGTCTAGGTGACCAAATCTTTCTTGTAACACCCCCAAAATACCGTAGCGGAAGATTGTGTCATTGGGGTGCTACTTCATAAAACAAAGTACAAGTTATAGAAAACGACCTCTAAATGAGACGTTTTGAAAAGTTACCATTCGATTAATGAAATCAGAGTTACAAACAATGAGGTCCCAAAGTATAATATATAAATGTTTACAAAATTTTTCGAATGGTAAATACGAATGTATAAAGTCTTCAAAACATGTCGTGCGACTCTATGCTTCAAACTCTAGCTATCGCCTTATGACCTGAGATAAACATGCTAAAAAGTGTGAACACAATGGTTGGTGAGTTCATAGAGTTTGTTTAACATGTAAAGCTTTTGAAGAATGTTCACACAACAAAGGCATTGTAAATCCACTCAGTTCCAAGTTCCGCCCATAGAAAACTTGCAACCTGTGTGTTTACAACCCACTGCTAAAATATAGTACATTTTATAGTCAAGCACACATACAGTCATAATAGTTCACATTATTGCACTTAGTGTTGCTCCGTTTATATTGGGATACTTTCATGCGAACGAGGGGATTGCTCCGTGTATGTTGGGAGACTTATCATCCGAACGAGGGGACTGCTCCGTGTATGTTGAGAGACTTTCAAGTTAGACTGCTCCGTTTATGTTGGGAGACTTTCCAGTTAGACTGCTCCGTGTATGTTGGGAGACTTTCCAGTTTAGTATAACACAATCAAGTATAACGCAATCAAGTATATAACGCAGTCAAGTATAATGCAATCAAGTATAACGCAATCAAGTATAATGCAATCAAGTATAACGCAATCAAGTATAAAGCAATCAAGTATAATGCTTTGAGTATTTGTAAAAAGTATAAAGCAAGTGTTTGAGCATGCATCTCCCCCAAAGAGTTTGTAAAACAATTAAACGAGTAAAAGTGGGGCTACGAACTCACCTTAATAAATGTGATATCCAATGATAACGAATCGATGGATAAGCCGAGAAACCTTTAAGCGCAACCTAGAATATGTTTTTTTTCTTAGGTTCTAAAATAACGATGTGAATGTATAAACATACCTTATATAGTTATTACATCAATTATGCTTGGATACTTAACATTTGTGAAGTTGTTTAAGTGTTTACGTTTCTTATATTTAAGTTTTCCCCGTCTAAATCTACCCGTTACTTCTAAACCGTAAATGATCATGACTCGAGTTTTATGTCCTCGGAAAGGTAATTGATATTACTAAACAGATAAGTGGGCCCTACTTCCCCATAAATTATTTAACTAATGTGAAATTACCAATTAACCCTTGAATGTACTAGTTATTTCAATCAGCAGCAAACTGTCTCACGGTTTTGGTCATAAGTCGAGTTCTACAACTCCGCTTAACGTACGGCCAGCGGCCACGTTCAAGTTAGGGTGTTAGCTACAACTTTTATTCTTTAACCAACAGTTGGTTATATGCAAGTTTTATGAGTTTTACCCATTTGAAATCTGTTACTCAGATTTGGACACGTTTTGCCGTTTTGGTTCTAGTTTATTCATCTGGATGAGTTACGGCACGAGCCACCCGGCAAAACGACCACAAGACATCTATCTATAATCATATGTTATTACCTAACTTTCTCAATCCACAAATTTTACCCAGTAACTACGTTTACAGCCCCTGTCCAGTTTCTGTTTTGCAAAACTAGTCCTTTTGACAATTTCTAATGGTTTAGTCCATTTATCCAAGCACAATCAACCATAATAAGCATACAAAATATATTATACACATGAAATACTAGTATTTACTGAAATCAAAGGTAATTATAGGAGTTTTCTTACAATCCTTGTGATGAAACAATTCAAGAACCAAGAACTAGGACATTAAAACCTAAACCCGTTCAACCAAAGTCCCTAGCTTCCAACCTTAAACACACCTTGATAACCCTTGATATAACCCTTGAAAAAATTATGAATTCAGTTCTAGTACCCTTGTGTAGTTCCTAATTCAACCATGGTATCACCAAATAAACTCTTGAATCATGTAGGGAATAACTAGGCCTTGAACTTTGGTATGTAATTCGTAACTTGAAGATCAAAGGATCATAGTTTTGTGAATTAAGGGTGGCTCGTTTTTGGGAGATCAAGGAGGAAGATGGATGAGTTGTTTATATAGCAAGGATGAGGAGGTTACTTTCCTTAGGATATTTCTAAGACTTAAGTCTTAAGTTTAAGACTTAAGAACTAAGTAACTAGCACATGTATGTGACTAATAAATTCAAGACTTATCACCAAGCCAACAAGGATTGGTGAATCACTAAAATTTCGTTCATGCTCTATCTTGGATGACTAGGTATGAATTTTGATGTTATCTTGCTTTTACGGAGTCAGTTTTGGTCCCGGTAATCGCTAACTCTAAGTCGAAAAGTCACAAAACTAAAAACCGGGTATCCTATGAAACTTATAAAAATATTAAAACATATTAATATAACCTATCTTAGCATATTAAATGATTGATAAGTTTGACGGAGCACGTAAACGCTATTAAAACCTAAAATGGTAAGATATTTAAGAAGAGAATTTCAATTTGATTTCTCTTAGTGAGATATTTTGTAGATATTTAACTAGATATTATCTAAATACTATCTAGTTGATGACTAGGTATATGACTTGGAAAGATAAATTAAAATGTATTAGTCAAAAGGTGGTGCGGGTATCGGGAGTGAATAGTAAAAATGAATAGTTAATTCTCGAAAACGCGAATTGTTACATTTCTTATGGATTTTCGAAATCCTAACATTAAGCAAGATGATCAATCAAAGTGGAAGTAGTGAGGAATATACCGAAAGTGTCCTACTAGCACCTAGACATATGCGTGTGTCTTAGAAATACGTCATGCAAAAAGAATATCATGCATATGTGTTTTCAAATTATTTTGCATCATTGTCGTATGTTTTCATATCATTGTTTGTGTGGTGGTTAATAAGTTCGAATCATAAAAATTACCTCAAAGTATATAATATATACTATATATTATATAAGATAAATAAACAAGTAAACAATAAACGAGTAACTAAATAAGTTTCGGCAATTTACCCAATGACCCCAAGTTAATTAGATAAGATGTTCTCGTTATAAGTGTTAACACGTTTTGAATATGTGTATTAAATAGTAGGAGTCTTATAATTTATAAAAATTATAAAATATATTTATCGTCTTTGTCGGGGTTTAAAATATTAAATTTTTTATATTACTTCTAAATAGAGATTTTTAATAAAAAAATGGGCATGACCCATCCGTTTGTACTCATTTCCTCAAAGTTGTAGACTTTTATAAAATCAACCATTTTTCAATAATAAGCCACATCTCGTCAAAATATCAATAACGACTCCGTTTAAACTCACGTTTTATCCAACACCTTCTTATGACTAATTTAATCATTTTAAATCAACAACAATCTCGTTCAATATGTTACCCAGTAATTTGTTCTATCAAGTCTGTTAATATGTAAATTCGCCATTGGGCCTTAAGGCCCAATATTAGTCCAAAGTATTTTAGTCACTTTTTAACCTATTTATTTAGTCCGATTCAAAGTCTCACATTAGTATGTGTTTTAGCCCGTTAACCATCCATGTTTTTAAAATAATCGAATAAGTAAACATTTATAAGCCGAAATGTATGCCGAAACATATAAGTTCAAAATAACGCACGACTTGGACTTACGAAATAAGCCGAAGTCCGATTCTCAAAATATAAGCCGAGAATAATAAGCAAATAACCAAAATCGAATAAACTCGGAAAATAAGCCGAAAACTTTAATAAGCCAAAACAAAGTTCCCTTTGTTTCCTTTTTGTCCGAGGCGAATATAGGCTCGATAAGCACTATAAGTGTTTATAAATAAGCCGAATAAGCCAAAAAGCATTTTGGCAAAACTTTTGTACATTTTTATTACACCAAATTAACCACAACAACAAAATGATACCTTCCCCATAATTTGTCTCAAGTTATTCGAATCATATATACACTTTATATGGATCTTGTAATTTTTGGTTATGTATTTTGCAAAAACATTTGAACATCCATTATGTATGAATAACAAGCTTCTTAAAAGTACAAGAATATTTAAGGAATGATTAACTCACAAGAATGAGTGATTACGAGGTGATTAAGAACCTATATAACAACCCAAATGTTGTTTATAAACCCGAACACACAATATGCTAAACCCGACTAAGCTTCCAACTCCAAGTCTTTGAGCAAAACAGTTAAATAAATGTTTAGGGGTGTTTGTGGTTCGATAGTTTGTAAGAAAATAGGAAAGATGAGTTTTTAAATTTTTATCAAAGGGGAATGAATGAGAAACAAAATGCGTAAGTTAAAGATATATAGTTATTAAGCAAATATCTAGAAAAAGAAAAGCAAGATCCATGATTTATGGTTAAGTGAAATGGGGTGGTATGGGTTTGTACGAAAAAAAAAAAAAGCCAAGTGGTTGAGTTGTTAGTTAATTCAAAGGCTATAATGTGTAGTGTGATCCCGATAACTGAAAATGTAGTGTTTTTAAAATACGATAAAGTAATACCGGGTAACGAAAAAATTCAAAACTTACAAAAATATTATAACTTATCGAATTAACAAATTTTAATATTTTAGATGAGTCACGAGCTTTCCGGAGCGTTACAACATTTTTAAAATTGAAAACGTAGTCTTAAAACGCATAAAACATAAAAGGTGCAAAGTTACCTAAAATGTGACTTATAAAATATCATTTGAATTTTTGGAGTAGTTTACCAAGTAATAGGATGTATTAATTTAATCAATGAGAGTATTGGGTATATTATGCATACATATAAATTATAAAAAGCTTTTATTTACTTAATTGAATTAAATAAATAAATATGAACTTGCAATAAAATTTGCACGTATTATGAAATGAGCATGGGAAGACAAGAAGTAAGGGGACAAAAGATTGTGATGTGATGTTACATGAAACTTGACAACTTTAAGTAATGATGATGTACTTTTAACATGATTGAGATCCTTTGATTTGTTTTAGTCTCCTCAAGAAAAATGTGTGAGTGGTTACAAGATATCAGGGGTACGTTTGATAAATGAAGAAATTGATCGGGGTGCGTTTGAGCTTAAGTAAAAAGGAATACGTTTGGTTTCTTAATAAAGGAGCCAAGACCCAAATTAATTAAGGGTATGACAGGTTCAGTTATAAGGCCCAAAAGAATAAAAGAAAATGGTGTGTCAAATTTAGTTACGTTTCGCAAAGGCCCAAAGAAATTGCCGGGTTTGATTGTTTGTTATTTAAACTAACGTGGCTCGCGTGTGAGCTCGATTCAAATAAAATGTGAATCACGTCATATATTATGATTTGTAATTTCATTTCTTAAATAAATAAATTTACTCATAAAAATGGATTATTTAAACTTCCAAATTTGATTACTTCGTGTTTAACATTAATTTAAGACTAGGTAAACTACGAGATATTATAGTACCAACCCGTTAAACAGAATTCCGTCCCGGAATTGTTAAACTGTGGTAGTTGGCGGGGTTGTCTTGTTATTATGTGTTTAAATGAATAGTAACCCCAACGATTATGAACAGTAGCCTAAGGGCTACTTTTTGTTTTGTAAATACCCATTTTTAACTTTCATTTTTCCCATGCAATACTAAAATTTTCACCTACATTCCTCTCATTAATTTTCAAGATGTCGCACATTTATACCTTTGTTGCGATCGTGTATGTTGTAGCAGCTGTTATCTACTTGGCCATCATCCCATATGAAGAAAGTTATGACTTTTTGACCGGGATTTTAGCGGTTCTCGTTCCACTCGTGTTTCTAGCGATCGGCGTAGATATAATTTGGGGGTAGTAGATAGTATTGTGAGAGAAGTATTATAACAAATCTTTGTTTTATTTTAGTTCTTATGAAACTTCTATGGAAATAAACGAATGTGTTATGACAAATTTATTCCTTCTCTTTATTTATCGAATTGTCTCTTGATATTTTCTTTACCGCACTCAATAACCTGTTTATATTCTTTTATTATACAGAATATTCAAAATGTTGTATCCACTCGTGATTCTTGCTCTTGTGGTTGTAGTGGTGTTTTTCGTTAGCTTGGCGGATCAACCGCTCAACGATTACATTCCTTACTTGGTGATCTTTGTATCATCAGCTTTACCGCTGTTAATTGTATCTTTATGTACTAATATTTTTGGATTCTAATGTAATAACAATTTACGTTGCTTATGTTTCCTTTTCTATAATATTATATTTATAGTGCTTTATCTATAAGATTTAAGGTGTGAATATTCTAAATCATCCTACTCAAAGGTTTCCAACACAACACTTATACTTAACCTGTGAGTTACAAGGAAATGTAGACTGTTAATACAAATAAGCCGTAAAAACGTTTATTTATATTTTACGATCTTCTAATGTTTTGTCGATATCAAACGTAAAAATCATTTTAACGAAACAAATAAAATACGTAAATGGTTTGAGCCAATAGTTTTTTAATACACTTACGTTTTCACATAAAACACTAAAACAAGTATAAGTGATTTTATGATTTAATAATACATATGTACAACAACTAATGTTAACATATTGGACAAATAAATACATAACTAGTATGTATTATAATGGGTAAAAACTACAACCATGGAGCATATCCATAACCCATGGTATTGACCCATATCTATTAGACTAGATACATTGCATCTATTAGATATATTGTATCTAAAGGAAATACCCATGGACCAACCCATAACCCAAGACCCATGACCCATAACCAAAAAACCCATGGGCAAAGAGGAGCGTCCCACGGATCCCTGAGGATACACTAGACGGATCCCTTAAGGGAGGGATCCGTGGGATCCGTGGAACAGTAGTTGTTTTTCCTCTATAAATAGTGAGTCATTTCTTCATTTTGGGTTGCCACTCCCACACATACTTTTTCCCAAGTATTGTAACTCTCTAACCACTTATCCTAAGGGATCTTTATCTTTCTATGTAGTTTGTTTTTTTGTTTTTTGTGTGATTCTATAGGTTCCTCTTAAAGGCGAGATCACAACTTCTTGAAGTCGAGCAAGCTCAAGTCCGTGAGTTGCCATGCTTCGTCATCAACAAGACTACTGAGGTTCTCTTGTTGATACTTCTTTCTTCCTCCATAGAAGTATTGTGTCCAAGGCATTAGTGAAGAATGCCGAAAGAGTCAAGACGTAAGCATTAGTGAAAGGTGCTTAACGTCCGTGTCAAAAGCATTAGTGAAGAATGCTAAAGGAGTCAAGACGAAGGCATTAGTGAAAGGTGCCTAGGAGTCAAATCAAGTGGCATTAGTGAAGGATGCCAAGGTCGTATAATTGATGAGGTGCATGGTTTTAAAAATAGTGATAGTTTGTTTCCAAGGATGTTGATATCCTTGATGGTGTTGTAATAAAGAGTGGGTCTCCTTTGGGGTTAGGTGTTGTGTAGTGTTGGGTAGTAGTTCCTCCATTGTAATGGAACTCGGTACTTAGCCTAGTACCAGATAAAGGGTAGGAGACGTTGTGGTAGGTGTGGTTCACCTTGGTGAAAGAACCCGGTGGTTAGCCTAGTACCGGAAAAAGAGTAGGTGACGTTGTGAAGTCTTCTCCGCCATAAGGAGTTGGGGTCGTGTAGTGATTACGAACTCTCGAGTTGGTGACTTGGGGAGTGGAGTAGGGCAAGGAAGGTGTCCTTGTAGCCGAACCACTATAAATACTCGTGTTGTAGTTATGTGCTTCTTACTCTTTATCTTTCGTTACACTTTTATATATTTATCTCTCAACGTCCAACATACACATCTAAATAGATTGACATAAGTTGATCTAAATACTTTAAAACGAAGTTTTAATTGATAAAACTATTCAACCCCCTTCTAGTTTTCCACAATTGGCATCAGAGCTTTGTTACTAAGTTTCTTAGAGTATGTTGTACTTTAAAAACTTGATACGATCCGTGTATGTTTGAAAGCTACAAAGAAAGATTCTTTAAGTCATGTTTTAAAAATCATTATAGTGTTTAATTTTGGACAATGATAGAAAGTTCTAATATTTTCCTTGTTTAGAATTCTCCATACTTGGATTTGGGCATACCAAGAAGATCATGAAGAAATTATCTAAATATTTCTTTTCATAAAAAGAATGTTTAGCATTGTTTTCCTCACACATGGATCTGGAGATTCAAGAAGATCACAAAGCATTTCTCTAAATATTTCTTTCCTTAAAAAGAATATTTAGCAAAGGTATGATCGTTAATAATTTTCATTTTTGCTATTATTATTAAAGTCTTAATTGTATGATTAATCTTTATTAGTAATTACTTAAGTAGTTATCTATATTAAAATCATCATCAAGAATAGTATTCTTCGATTGATTTATATAGACTACACTACTAATCTGTAATAATGATATCTCGGTTATTCGATAGCCTCAATCATTACTCATCACAAAAGGATTATTTACACTTCATCTATGTCAATGAATATCCATGTAAAATTTCTTATATTATGATAAAATGGGATTTTATCATAATCTTTGAAAAACCTCCCAAAAATTGTGACTAATTCATAAAAAGGGAATCCCGTCAAATAGGATTAGTATTAAACCGTCAAAACCCCAAATCACAAGTTATAGAGCTTAAACATCAAACTCCAGGCATTTTAGAACTCTCAAACCAAAGTTATCAAGGAATGCTTAAGCTGAATTTTTTATGTCCTGCTGGATCCCTGAGTTTGAACTAGCCGGATCCCTAATGAGAGGGATCCGTGGGATCCGTGCAACAGAAGACAACATAAGTTATAAATGATCACTGTGGAAGTTCCACTATCACTTTCCCTTCAAAGACTCATGAACAAAAACCCAATTACTGTTCATAGGAGCAATTTGATCATTTCCTTCAAGCAAAACAATCTCTTGTGTAAGTATAATCATCACTAGTACCTGAAAAAGAGTAGGCGACATTGTGAAGGCTTCTCCGCCATAAGGAGTTGGTGTCGTGTAGTGATTACGAACTCTCGAGTAGGTGACTAGGGGAGTGGAGTAGGGCAAGGAAGGTGTCCTTGTAGCCGAACCACTATAAATACTCGTGTCGTAGTTATGTGCTTCTTACTCTTTATCTTTCATTACACTTTTATATATCTATCTATCAATGTCCAACATACACATCTAAATAGATTGACATAAGTCGATCTAAATATTTTAAAACGAAGTTTTAATTAGTAAAACTATTCAACTCCCCTTCTAGTTTTCCACAATTGGCATCAGAGCTTCGTTACCAAGTTTCTTAGAGTATGTTGTACTTTAAAAACTTGATACGATCCGTCTATGTTTGAAAACTACAAAGAAGGATTCTTTAAGTCATGTTTTAAAAATAAATCATCATAGTGTTTAATGTTGGACAATGATAGAACGTTCTAATATTTTCCTTGTTAAGAATTCTCCATACTTGGAGTTGGGCATACCGAGAAGATCATGAAGAAACTATCTAAATATTTCTTCTCGTAAAAAGAATATTTAGCATTGTGTTTCTCACACATGGATATGGAGATCCTAAGAAGACCACAAAGAATTTCTCTAAATATCTCTTTTCTTAAAAAGAATATTTAGCAAAGGTATGATCTTTAATAATTTACATTTTGCTATTATTATTAAAGTCTTAGTTGTATGATTACTCTTTATTAGTAATTACTTAAGTAATTATCTATATTAAAATCATCATCAAGAATAGTATTCTTCATTGATCTGTAATAATGATATCTCGGTTATTCGATAGCCTCAATCATTATTCATCACAAAAGGATTATTGACATTTCATTTATGTCAATGAATATCCATGTGAAATTTCTTATATTATGATAAAATGGGATTTTATCATAATCTTTGAAAAACCTCCCAAGAATTGTGATTAATTCATAAAAAGGGAATTCCGTCGAATAGGATTAGTATTAAACCGTCAAAACCCCAAACTACAAATTTCAGAACTTAAATATCAAACTCTAGGCATATTAGAACCCCTAAACCAAAGTTATCAAGGAATGCTTAAGCTGAATTTTTGCTGTCATGCCGGATCCCTGAGTTTGAACTAGCCGGATCCCTAATGAGAGGGATCCGTGGGATCCGTGCAACAGAAGACAACATAAGTTAGAAATGATCACTATGGAAGTTCCACTATCACTTTCCCTTCAAAGACTCACGAACAAAAAACCAATTACTGTTTACAGGAGCAATTTGATCATTTCCTTCGAGCAAAACAATCTCTTGTGTAAGTATAATCTTCACTACATTGTTAATTTAATTCCTTGATTTCTAGGATTACAATTTTTCATCTTTAGAAGTTGGGTTCAAATGGGTTTGTCATAATTTGTTACCACATTGTTTTATAAGATAATCTAAATCAAAGAATTAACATTGTTTATACAAATTAAACTCATTTCTTGAATTCAATAAAGATGATTTGAGCAAAATTGTGATCAAACCCTTTAGGCTACTATTCACAATTAACACCACATTGTGGTTGTGTTGTATAGGAACAATCATGCCAAGTAACCGACAACAAGACTATCAAGATACCGCCCACTACATCCCAATGTACCATAGAAAGGATGGACTTAGCCCGGAAGATAGGAAAGCTTTCAAGTTTCTCGAAAAGAGACTTTTTCATGAAGGTCGTGTAGTAGAGCCATATTTCTTGCCAACACCGACATCCGACAAGTTTTTGAGACTATTGGCTTTGATTGTTTATTGGACATAAATGAACAAATTTGCCCGGTGTTCGTACTCGACTTCTACAAAACAATGAGGATAGTTAGAAATGATGACGGGACCATCTCAATTGTCTTCATCATAAATGAGCATGAGTACACCCTTTAGGTTGTGGAGTTTGGAAGAATACTACGGGTTCCATATCAAGGAGTTTGCATGTTTTCCAATGAGTGGTATTTAGTGGAGAAACACGATATGGTTGATCATCATGAAATCTACCACATGAGAATCCCAGATGCAACCACGGTGAGGGACACCGTGTTCATGCAAAGGGCATCCCCATCGAGTGTCACTAGAAATTTGAAAGTGATTTATAGGGATCCTTTCCAAATGTAGCTCTCTGAGATGTATGCTTTGTATAGGAAATGGAAAGTTGTGGTGAGGGAGAATGTGTTTTGCTTAGGAGGGAACAAGGATCACCCCAATGCGTGCCTAAGTTTCATGATCTATTGCCTTGTGACCGAGACTAGCTTCAACCTTGCATACTACATGATAAAGAGAATGGCGAGTGTAAAAAGCATGGACAAATTGGTGCTCCCGTACGCAATGCTCCTAACCCGTCTTGCAAGGTTCATCTTTGCTTTAGATCCTTCTCTGTACTCCTATGATCATAGCTTTTGCAACAAAGTTATGGTAACCGAGGGTAGAACTACAAGATTTATGGTGGAAGGCAAAAGGCCTCACCCACCCACGGATTCCACGGATGAACGGGAGAGGCAAAGAGAAGGTGAAGGTAGTAGCAACCCTCTCGGGAACACCGATCTTGACGCTTTGGATTACATCAATCAATTGGCGGACATTCCTAGCCCATCACAAGAATGGCAACAAACCAAAGGGATCTTCAAGTGCTTCGCCAACTTCTTGAAGAAAAAGAAGTAGAGATGGTGTAATGAAGAGTGGAGGGGGGATGAAGACGGGGAGTGATGTGGAAGGAGATGGGGAAGTAAGGTAAGGTCATAGGACCTTAATTTGTGAAAACAATTTGAAACAATGGGTTGTAACATCTAAACGATACTTATGTAGAGTAGGATGTAGTATGTAGGTATTGCCATAACTTGGCATTGAAAAATCTTAACTTAGGAACGTGTAGGATGAGATTTTACGACTTCTTGAAATCATTCAAGTAGTCGCCGTCACTCATCTTTAGCTACCCTTAGTTCCCCCACACTTGCTATATGTTATACTTGATGTGTTCTTGCATTTAGTCTTTGTAGAAACAATTAGGAGAAGCATTTTGCTAAGAGTGCAAGAATTGCACATTTGCTGGAAGCCTTCTAATCTGCAGTAGGCGGATCCCAGCATTATAACTAGCCGGATCCCTCCCAAGAGGGAACCGTGGGATCCGGGAAGACAGTTATCTGATACAGATCACCATACACCCAAGTTATCCCCCCAATCACATCATGATGGCCAAACATGATTCTTTAACACTGCTTAAGGCCTCCTCAAGCACAGTAGGTCTCACTTTCATCCATAGATAACTTAGGAACAAATCCAAAGTACTTTTGATTTTTCAAACTCACTAATATCCACCATTTTTCCGCTCCAACGATCACACATTATTCCTCACATATCATAACACTTAGTTTGATATTTCTATCAATTTTAGCAAATTGATTTTAGTCACTCTTACCTCAAAATAGGTCTAAAACTAGCTTTTTTATTTTTCTTTATTTTTTAGGATTTTCTCAAATTTTTTTTGAGTCATCATCTGATTTCTAAGACTAAGTATCATCATTTTCCGATAGACTTTCTAAAGTCCACTTTCCTACCCAAAACCATCATTAAACATCCTCACTCCTTATGGTTGAGCATTTAAGATATCCACCACTCAAGACATCAAAAGAATGTCAAATCCTCAAGATTCACAGGTACTAGACCTTACAAAAAGCATAATCAGTTCATCACATATCTGTCTGACAGATGGATCCCTGGTTTATAACCAGGCGGATCCCTGGTGAGAGGGATTCGTGGGATCCGTGTCTACAGAAAGACCTTAATCAGCCTTTCTCTTCAAATTTTAGCCACCTTTGGTAATCTAAACACTATTAGCCACCATTTAATGTTTTCCTAGAGCTGAACAATATCTCAACTGATCTTAGTGCATGCTTAATCCTCTTAGTGGTCATGAATTTAATTTCTTAATTCAAATTCATCCTTTATAAACCAAACACTCTTGAGGCTAAGTCATCACTCCTACCTAGTACTTAAAAATCAGTAGTTAAAAGCTCATATTGCATCCTCACCATCACCATGACTAAAGCACTTAGCAACAACTCTTCAACCAAAGGTTCATCCAAAAGGAACGGTTATATGATTCATGAGATTTCATCCACCGAATCATCTCCCATAAGAGATAACAATGCTAGAATCCCACCTCAACAAACCCATTGTACAATTGCTAAGAAAACCGCAAGAATTAGCATTAAACCTTTTGGGCTAGAAAAGGGTTCATCTAGCTCTAAACCAAACATAGCTAGTTCTAGCAAGCCGTCTAAACCTTCATTCATAGAGCATGGACTACACTCTTTCATCGAACCTTTCTCTCACCCAAATCTCTATTCATTAGAGCGCTCACCATCGAGAACTTCTCACTCACCAACTTTCTTGTTAAATAGGGAACTACCTACAACACCAACTAGTCCATCATTGGAAACAAGGAACCACCAAGGATTTGATCATATGGAGGAATTTCCATTACCACCACCCTCACTTTTAGTAGAACCTCATCCTACATCTCTCAATGAAACTCCACCATCATTTGTAGAGCCTCCTCAAAACATCAAATTTCCTCCGGCTCCCAATCAAGACAACAATTGCTCAAATTATCTAATCACCCAAGGACTTGTTCAAGAAGTACGAAATGAGTTGCATTTCATGTTCAATCATCTTATTGAAAGATTGGACCAAATAAACAAGTCTACTCATCCTTAGACTCAAGCACATTATTGCTTCTTAAGCTTTTAGCCACTTATTAGTATTAGTAGAATGTGTATTACATGGCTAAGTCATTCTCTTATTTTTAGAGATTTGTTGATTATTTCTTATGTTTTATTGAATGATAGTTTATATGCCATATTGCTTTGAGAATATGTGTGTTGTTTGATTACATATCTCACTTTGATGCTTACATTATTAATTATATCATCATTGCTATATTCTGCATTAGATAGACAGATCCCTGGAAATTGCCTAGACGGATCCCTCTAAGGAGGGAATCGTGCAACAGAAGACCAATTTTCTAATAACTTGAGTCTTATTTGCAGGAAATTTGCACTACATACTTGTTTTCTAACCTTTGTTTTGTAGATTTTCAAAATACACATGAAGACTTTGACACTCTAAGCTAGGGGGAGCTTTGTGTCAAACTGTACATTGCAAAACCATTTGCAATATAATCCTCATATGGATTACATTTAGTTACATCCCATTGCAAAGTTGCAATCTTCAAGGGGGAGCATTATCGTCACTAAGACGAAACCACTCACAAACATAGTTGCAATGCATTAGCTTAATAATTTTTATCTACTTGACGCCCTCACAAAGGGATGGACTCGTCAAGGGGGAGTTAAGACGAGAACTCTTCCCACAACTTGCTCTCTATATTTTTCTTTTACATGTTTTTCTTAAAACAATGTGTTAGTTTCTTTTCGACGCTCATTTTGTTTCGACAAAAAGGGGGAGAAGAGAGTAAAAACTCCAATTCGAACTTTTACGAATTATAGTTTTCCCTTAAAATAATTTTATGTTTTTTCATCAACAAAAAAGGGGAGATTGTTAATACAAATAAGCCGTAAAAACGTTTATTTATATTTTACGATCTTCTAATGTTTTGTCGATAACAAACGTAAAATCATTTTAACGAAACAAATAAAATACGTAAATGGTTTGAGCCAATAGTTTTCTAATACACTTACGTTTTCACATAAAACACTAAAACAAGTATAAGTGATTTTACGATTTAATAATACATATGTACAATAACTAATGTTTACATATTGCGCAAATATATACATAACTAGTATGTATTATAATGGGTAAAAACAACAACCATGGAGCATATCCATAACCCATAGTATTGACCCATATCCATTTGACTAGATACATTTGTGGAAAACTAGAAGGGGGGGGGGGTTGAATAGTTTTACCAATTAAAACTTCCTTTTAAACTATTTAGATCGACTTATGTCAATCTATTTGGTTGTGTGTGTTGGATGTTGATAAACAAGCATATAAAGATATGTAATGAAAAGATAAGAGTAAGGAGCACAAAACCACAACGCGAGTATTTGTAGTGGTTCGGCTACAAGGACACCTTCCTTGCCCTACTCCACTCCCCGAGTCACCTACTCGAGAGTTCGTAAACACTACATCAATCTCCTTATGGCGGAGAAGCCTTCACAACGTCGCCTACCCTTTTTCCGGTGCTAGGCTAACCACCGGGTTCTTTCACTCCAAGGTGAACCACACCTACACAACGTCGCCTACCCTTTATAAGGTACTAGGCTAAGTACCTAGTTCTTTCACTCCAAGGTGAACTACACCTTCACAACGTCGCCTACCCTTTATTAGGTACTAGGCTAAGCACCTAGTTCCATTACAATGGAGGAACTACTACCACACTACACAAACGACTAATCCCAAAGGAGATCTACTCCTTTACAACATCATCAAGGATATCAATATCCTTGGATCTAATACTAGTCTATCTTGTACATCGAAACACACCATATCGAATGTACATCTAAGGCACCTTTCACTAATGCCTTTGACTAGATCTACAAGACACCTTTCACTAATGTCTTGTGTCTTCACTTCTAAGCACCTTTCACTAATGCTTCTTTGTCTTGACTTCTAAGCACCTTTCACTAATGCTTCTTTATCTTGACTTCTAAGAACCTACCACAAGTGCTTATCCTATAGACGATAGATACCCGTCACTAATATCTTCGTCTTGACACTTGAGACATCTTTCACTAATGTCTTCAACACTACACTTCTTTGAAGAAATAAAGGAATCATCAACAAGAAGACTTCAGTAGCCTTGATGATGACGAAGCATGGCAACTCATGGACTTGAGCTTGCTCGACTTCAAAGGTGGTGATCTTGCCTTTAAGAGGAACCTAAAAGATCACACAAAAACAAAACTACAAACATAGATCTCTTGGATCTAAGGTTAGTGAGATTTAACTCAGGGGAGAAAGTGTGTTAGAAAAGGGGTAATGAACAATGAAGAAATGGCTCACTATTTATAGAGGAAAAATCCTACGGTTCCCCGGATCCCATGGATCCCTTCCACTTGGGATCCGGCTAGCACAAAGCCAGGGATCCGTGGAACGCTCCTCTTTGCCCATGGGTATTTTGGTTATGGGTCATGGGTTGAACCATGGATCTTTGGCTAGATACAATGTATCTTTGAGTGCAATGCACTTAGTCACTTGGGTATGGGTTGATCCATGGGTTATGGGTATTATCCATATATGATATAAGCATGATGTAATGCAATGGGTTATGGGTCAAGATCCATGGGTTATGGGCTTTGGGTTGTACCCAACTATATTCAATGTATTTTTCCAATGGGTTGTGATACTTAAGTTTCTACCAATTTATATTACCCAATATACTACATACTAGTTATGTGTATATTTTATCCAAATATGTAAACACTAGTTGTTGTACATATGTATTACTAAATCATAAAATCACTTATAATTGTTTTAGTGTTTTATGTGCAAATGTAAATATGTTAGAAACTATTAGTTCAAACCATTTATGTATTTTATTTGTTTCTTTAATATGATTTTACGTTTGTTATCGACAAAACAATAGAAGATCGTAAAATATAAATAAACGTTTTTACGGCTTATTTGTATTAACAATCTCCCCCTTTTTGTTGATGACAAAACATAAAATTATTTTAAGGAAAAGCTAAAATTCGTAAAAGTTTGAATTTGTAGTTTTTACTTTCTTCTCCCCCTTTTTGTCGAAACAAAAAGTGTTTGAAGGAAAGCAACACACCGTTTTTAAGAAAAACATGTGAAAGAAGTAAAAGTAAAAAGAAATAGAGAGCAAGTAACGGGAAAGGATCTCTTCGTTACTCCCCCTTGACGAGTCCATCCCTAATTAAGGGCGTCAAGAAACTAATTCGAATCTAGTTCATTTGCAACTAACATTTGCAAAAGATTACGTCTATGTGACGGGTGTGCTCCC
The DNA here is from genome assembly GCA_019973895.1 of Chrysanthemum seticuspe. NCBI lineage: Eukaryota > Viridiplantae > Streptophyta > Magnoliopsida > Asterales > Asteraceae > Chrysanthemum > Chrysanthemum seticuspe. Next base: position 112,578,080 of record BPTQ01000003.1, on the reverse strand, counting down.
CCTAGATGATTGCAATTTTGCAACGTGAAGTCATGAAATATAAATCTAAGGTTGCAAGTAATTTTGCAACGTATTGTTTTGACACCAAGCTCCCCTAGCTTTAGGGTGTCAAATTCTTCATGTGTTAATTGAATAACTGCAAAACAAGGGTTAGAAAACAAGTATAATTCACAATTTCCTGCAAATGTGGTCCAAGTTAGTAGGAAAATAGTTTCCTGTCTCACGGATCCCACGGTTCCCACCTAGTAGGGATCCGTCTAGGCGAACTGAAGGGATCCGTCTGGCTGATGAATAAAATCAGCAAATGGTGGTATAACACGAAATGTTAATACCAAAGTGAGATATGGATTATAAAATATATTCATATACTTAGAAATATAGCGAGTAGCACGTAATATCATTTAACAAAACAAGAGTTATGATATACATGACTCTAAAAATAAGAAAATAGACAATACATGACTAGCAATTTCTAGACTAGCTAACGCTTGATGCTAGGACACCACTAAAATCTTCTAGCTCAAGTTTTGTTTAGGTTTAATATTGTCGAAGCGTTCGAGGAGATGATAGAACATGAAACGTTGGTCTTCTCATACTTCATGTATCAAACTTTCAACATGTTGACAATGATAGCAATCTTTGTCATGGCTAGGTAGTGGTGGTGGAAGAAATGAAATGGCTTGATGCAAAGGATAAAGTGAAGTGGCTTGTGGAGCTTCAAACGATGGAGGGATTGGTGGAGGTACATTTGAGAATGACTCAACCAAGAATGATGGTGGTGGTAGAGAAGTGTCAACTTCCATATGATCGGGTGGTTGACTTTGATGATTTCTCATAATCCAAATGGGATTATATGATGGAAGCGGCGAAAAGGAAGCCGGAGCAAGTGTTGACTCAACACCTTGATTTTGAACCATTATTCCTCCTAATGAGGAGAATGTTGTCGGCGGAGGCGGATGAGACGGCCTAGGAGGCAAGTCCTCTAAATTGTAGAGGTGTGGTGATGATAGTGGGGATGTAAATGAAATAGCTCTAGGAACCAATGGTGATGGTTTAGTGGAGATAATATTGTTTGGCCTAGGAGGTATGGTGGTGTTTGGCATTGGTAGTTTTGTGGGTACTATCCTTTTAGGAATTGGTTTGATTGGATGAGGAAGGATCCTATCATTTGTTGGCTTGACGGGAGATGATTCGGTTGAAGAAATTTCGTGTATAACACGAGCCTTTTTCATGGGTGGTTCTTTGGTGGATAAGTTACTACTTGGGGTTTTCCTCATGATGAGATGATTTCAAGAGGTTGCAAGAGCTGAAAGTTAGGATGCGAGTGATGACTATGGAGGTCCTAACAAGGTGGTTTATAAACTAAGAGATTTGGCAAGTGCATTTAAGCCTTAAGCCACTAGGATTCATTGGAATGTGATGATTGACATGCACAAGAATCAACTTCAGAGGTTGCACTGTTCTAGGAACTCATTTAAGATGATATGGAGTGTTTGAGTTAGGAAGATGAGTTGAAATGATTGTTTTAGCAAGATTTGACATAAACTGTCATCCGGATCCCACGGTTCCTTCCTCAGAGGGATCCGTCTAGGCTAATCCTAGGGATTCGACTTTCAGCAGTTATGAAAGAGTGGAAATGATGTTTCTAAGATCTAAGACCTTTATCATCTTGAGTGTTTCAGTCCTCCTAAGTGTTTTAAATGAAGGGGTGCTAGAGTACTTGAAGGTAATGAATGATGTAGCTAATGATTGTTATTTATGGAAGGATTTGGAACTTTCAAGAGTACCAATGGATGAGCAAGGATGACACTTAAAGATTTGGAGTGTCAATTGAAGCTAAATGATCTAGAGATCAGGTTGTGTTTTAGGATAGTGTTTTGGAAAATATCCTAGAAGCTTTGAGATGGGAAAACTAGATTTTGATCAACTTTGATCAATTTTGAGGCGAGGATGATTAATGATCAATTTTGCCATAATCGAAAGATCTCTAAGGCTAGATGGGAGAGATAAAGTAAGAAATGAAGTGTGAGTTTAAGAGCGAAAGTGTAATCGATTAAGGATGAAACGGTAGATCTACAGTCGTCTTAGAATGTGATCTAGGTAAGTTATGTATGAGTAGGAAAGATCAACCTATCTTGATAAGGACTTAATTTTTCCTTAAGATACTATGTTTAGCTTAGTGTGATGTGTTCTAAGGATATGTTTGAAATATAATGCTTGCAATTGCATTTTCTTTTTGCCAGATCCCACGGTTCCCTAAGTGTAGGGATCCGTCTAGCACAATCTTTGGGATCCGCCTATCTGCTCAGCAGGACCTTTACTAAAGGTATGCAATGATCTTGACAATGCATTATATCTCAAGGATAGTCTAAAAGGAGTTCTAATACTAAGATATCAAATGTAAGATATTTTATTTCATGAAGGAAATTGGATTACATTGATAAAGCACGAGTACAAGAGATTTGATCCTATTTTGGAATACTATTAGTTTCCTTGAGTGTTTTTGCTAGGAGGATCATTATGTGATTGATTAGTGTTGGTGGAATCAAGAATGAAGAAAGTCTTCATGAGGGATATGTTTTTCGGTTCCATCATCTTGTTCACAAGTACGTACAACGGACTTTGAAGTTGAGGATGGAAGTGCATAACATTATGATAGAGGCGTGTCAAGAACATTCCATAAGGTATGAGTTTATTCTTGGATCCTTGAAGATTTGCGATTCGCCTTGCGAAGAAGTAGGCGAGATTGTATGGTTGTTGTGTTAGCAAACAGTACAACATGTGAGCATAACAAGCGGGAAGAATTTCTCGATTTTTCCTAAGACTCCAAACATTTTCACGTGGGATGAGTGCAAGAGGCTTGTACTCTTCTCGGATATCCCTTGTAAAGATAATGTTTGGATCGGAGTAATATGGTCGAGGCTTGCATATTATGCGATTTAAATCTTCCGGAGAGGGTAAGTGTGAACAATATGGACTATTTTCTTCACGAAAGTTGAAGAGAGAATCAAGAGACCAATCTTCGGTGAAGGCACATTGTCCATGATTTGGAATCCGGAGGATGTGAGCAAAATGCCCAAGGGTTAGAGTGAACTTTTGGTTTTTGATATAAAACCAAAGAGATAGAGAGATATCCTCGTTACGAACGAGTTCGACTTGACGAAAGAATTCCATTATAAACCTTGGACATATCTTCTCGTTGATTTCAAGAAGACATACTAGTCCTATGGCTCGGAAGGAGGTATTGATACCTTCTTCGAATTATAGAGAGGTGTCTACAATACGTCCTTCATGGAAGTGACGGTTTTCGAGATTATTGAACCCACGGACATGATTGCCAGGTGTGTTGGGTTCGAGAGAGATGTTCGGAGTGTAGACGCTAGTGAGTGAAAAATCAAACTCATATTCATGCGTCATAGTTGATCCTATAAAAATGATAAGTTAAATAAAAAAAAATGTTTGTGGTCAACTTATGATAATATAATGTTTTTACTAGATTTTTATTAACAATGGTATTTAACACTTTAACGTACTGAAAGTTTTGACTTTCTAGTGGATTATTACATTTAGAAAGATATTGGTTTTTAATCTTGCATGAAGACTGTTTTCCAGTAGGACGGATCCCACGGTTCTTTTACAAAAGGGATCCGGCTAGTATAATTTCCAGGATCCGTGGATCTGTAGTAACAGAAACAGATTTTGATAAAAACATAGGTTTTACAGTTTTTATACCACGAAATATGTTTTATCCTACATTTTCTTTTAGCATGCATACATGACTCCTAATGTATCACGAAAGAATATAAAACATATAAATCAAAATAAGTGACAAACACATTATGATAAAAATAACCTAGATAAACTAGATTTATTAATAATATTGCATTTCAATACTAAGGATGATACAAAGGATTGGGTATATGATCCCAATGTAAATTAACAACACAAAGTAAATGTCTCCATATGTGAACTTCATCATAGGGAACACAAGTGCGATGAGTGTTAGGGCGATGAGCACGAGTGCGATGTAAACCATGTTGATGACGGATCTTCTTGGTTTCGGTTGAGATGAAACGAGGAGGAAGATGAAGTTTTTGAATAAGAGAAAATTTTGAAATTGGAGGATTTGAAAAAGTGAGAGTTTGGTAGAGTGGTCGACGGTGGAGTTTTATAGGGAAGGAGGAATTTTTGAAATTCGTGTTTTGTTTTATTATTGGATTTAAAAAGAGACAAAACATAAGTTTTATATACCCTGACTTTAGACGAGAAGTAAAACACGTATGTGAGACAAAGGCTTCCTAATGAAGCTTCATGTAAAACATGTATAAGTACACAAAAAATATTCATATAAATACCTAAAAAGGTATACTTAATTATCAAGCAAAATGAAAAGAAAATCGTATCTCTAGCGCACTTAGGAATGTCTTTACAAATGACACAACAAATGTTACTTAGACAATTCCCGCTCCTTTGCGATTAAGATACCTTCTTAAGGAAGGTATTCTTGTTACCAAGCGACTCCTAAAGCTTGGTGGGTATGAGCTTTGACTAATCAACATGACAAGGAAGATTAGTGCAATTAAATGAAAAGATAAATAAGAAAACTGTTGTTTATCAAATCAACATCCAAACATATAGTTTTTAAAAGACATGATGTTTGTTTTTATGAAAAACCTTCTTTGTAGTTTTCAATTAACTATGGATCGTATCAAGTTTTTAAAGTACAATATACTTCAAGAAACTTGGTAACGAAGCTCTGATGCCAATTGTGGAAAACTAGAAGGGGGGGTTGAATAGTTTTACCAATTAAAACTTCCTTTTAAACTATTTAGATCGAGTTATGTCAATCTATTTGGTTGTGTGTATTGGATGTTGATAAACAAGCATATAAAGATATGTAATGAAAAGATAAGAGTAAGGAGCACAAAACCACAACGCGAGTATTTGTAGTGGTTCGGCTACAAGGACACCTTCCTTGCCCTACTCCACTCCCCGAGTCACCTACTCGAGAGTTCGTAAACACTACACCAATCTCCTTATGGCGGAGAAGCCTTCACAACGTCGCCTACCCTTTTTCCGGTGCTAGGCTAACCACCGGGTTCTTTCACTCCAAGGTGAACCACACCTACACAACGTCGCCTACCCTTTATAAGGTACTAGGCTAAGTACCTAGTTCTTTCACTCCAAGGTGAACTACACCTTCACAACGTCGCCTACCCTTTATTAGGTACTAGGCTAAGCACCTAGTTCCATTACAATGGAGGGACTACTACTACTCTACACCAACGACTAATCCCAAAGGAGATTTACTCCTTTACAACATCATCAAGGATATCAATATCCTTGCATCTAATACTAGTCTATCTTGTACATCGAAACACACCATATCGAATGTACATCTAAGGCACCTTTCACTAATGCCTTTGACTAGATCTACAAGACACCTTTCACTAATGTCTTGTGTCTTCACTTCTAAGCACCTTTCACTAATGCTTCTTTGTCTTGACTTCTAAGCACCTACCACAAGTGCTTATCCTATAGACGATAGATACCCTTCACTAATATCTTCGTCTTGACACTTGAGACATCTTTCACTAATGTCTTCAACACTACACTTCTTTGAAGAAATAAAGGAATCATCAACAAGAAGACTTCAGTAGCCTTGATGATGAGGAAGCATGGCAACTCATGGACTTGAGCTTGCTTAACTTCAAAGGTGGTGATCTTGCCTTTAAGAGGAACCTAAAAGATCACACAAAAACAAAACTACAAACATAGATCTCTTGGATCTAAGGTTAGTGAGATTTAACTGAGGGGAGAAAGTGTGTTAGAAAAGGGGTAATGAACAATGGAGAAATGGCTCACTATTTATAGAGGAAAAATCCTACTGTTCCCCGGATCCCATGGATCCCTTCCAATTGGGATCCGGCTAGCACAAAGCCAGGGATCCGTGGAACGCTCCTCTTCGCCCATGGGTATTTTGGTTATGGGTCATGGGTCATGGGTTGAACCATGGATCTTTGGCTAGATACAATGTATCTTTGAGTGCAATGCACTTAGTCACTTGGGTATGGGTTGATCCATGGGTTATGGGTATTATCCATATGTGATATAAGCATGATGTCATGCAATGGGTTATGGGTCAAGATCCATGGGTTATGGGCTTTGGGTTGTACCCAACTATATTCAATGTATTTTCCCAATGGGTTGTGATACTTAAGTTTCTACGCATTTATATTACCCAATATACTACATACTAGTTATGTGTATATTTTATCCAAATATGTAAACACTAGTTGTTGTACATATGTATTACTAAATCATAAAATCACTTATATTTGTTTTAGTGTTTTATGTGAAAATGTGAATATGTTAGAAACTATTAGTTCAAACCATTTACGTATTTTATTTGTTTCTTTAATATGATTTTACGTTTGTTATCGACAAAACAATAGAAGATCGTAAAATATAAATAAACGTTTTTACGGCTTATTTGTATTAACAACATTGTATCTAAAGGAAATACCCATGGACCAACCCATAACCCAAGACCCACGACTCATAACCAAAAAACCCATGGGCAAAGAGGAGTGTCCCACGGATCCCTGAGGATACACTAGACAGATCCCTTAAGGGAGGGATCAGTGGGATCCATGGAACAGTATTTGTTTTTCCTCTATAAATAGTAAGCCATTTCTTCCTTTTGGGTTGCCACTCCCACACATACTTTTCCCAACTATTGTAACTCTCTAACCACTGATCCTAAGGGATCTTTCCATGTAGTTTGTTTTTTGTTTTTTGTGTGATTCTCTAGGTTCCTCTTAAAGGCGAGATCACAACTTCTTAAAGTTGAGCAAGCTCAAGTCCGTAAGTTCCCATGCTTCGTCATCATCAAGAATACTGAGGTTCTCTTGTTAAAACTTCTTTCTTCCTCCAAAGAAGTATTGTGTCCAAGGCATTAGTGAAGAATGCCGAAAGAGTCAAGACGTAAGCATTAGTGAAAGGTGCTTAACGTCCGTGTCAAAAGCATTAGTGAAGAATGCTAACGGAGTCAAGACGAAGGCATTAGTGAAAGGTGCCTAGGAGTCAAATCAAGTGGCATTAGTGAAGGATGTCAAGGTCGTATAATCGATGAGGTGCATCGTTACACAAATAGTGATAGTTTGTTTCCAAGGATGTTGATATCCTTGATGGTGTTGTAATAAGGAGTGGGTCTCCTTTGGCGTTAGGTGTTGTGTAGTGTTGGGTAGTAGTTCCTCCATTGTAATGGAACTCGGTACTTAGCCTAGTACCGGATAAAGGGTAGGCGACGTTGTGGTAAGTGTTGTTCACCTTGGTAAAAGAACCCGGTGGTTATCCTAGTACCGGAAAAAGAGTAGGCTACGTTGTGAAGGCTTCTCCGCCATAAGGAGTTGGTGTCGTGTAGTGATTACGAACTATCGAGTAGGTGACTCGGGGAGTGGAGTAGGGCAAGGAAGGTATCCTTTTAGCCGAACCACTATAAATACTCGTGTCGTGGTTATGTGCTTCTTACTCTTTATCTCTCATTACACTTTTATATATTTATCTATCAACGTCCAACATACACATCTAAATAGATTAACATAAGTCGATCTAAATATTTTGAAACTAAGTTTTAATTGGTAAAACTATTCAACTCCCCCTTCTAGTTTTCCACATAGATGTCCCAGAAGTATCGAAAGAAATATTCATACTCATTTTCGAAGATGCGGAGTAAGATAATCGGGGGAGATCGCCATAGTGTTCAAAATAGGTGGTGAGTATACGGGTTAATGTAAACAGGATGAAGCTCTTTTATAACCGAGTTTGACATAGGAATTTTCATATCAATCTTCCTATTACAAGTCCTGCCCATACAAGGCATGTAATACTTAGATTCACACGTAATTTCATGTAGATAAAAATCGTGACGGGTTTCATAAGAGAACTTGATGACTGTAAAGAAAGTTGCTAAACTTCAGCTTTTGGTAAAGAGGAACTTGTTGAATAACGTTTTAAGCGACAACACAGAATCGGTTCAAAGCTTTTGTAGATGATGAATCAGTTTATTTCTTAGCAATCCCATATTTTGTATATCTATCAAGGGAGTTGATAGACTGTGACAGGTTTCATGTAAAACAATATTACGTAAGGTTGAAAGTATCAAGGAAGCATGCATAGTTTGTATGCATATCTATGAAGGTTTAAAGGACATAATCTATTTTGAAATGCTTGGTAGTGTTTGGTGGCTAAATATCGACTACAGTTTATAGATATCGTACTTAATTCACTTGGGCAGTATTGGGATATATCATGACTTATATTGTTGTAACCGGTAATGGTAAATATATGTTAAGTAATGTTTGATTGGTTATGCATCATTTTCTAAGAAAATCTCTATGCATGATGCTGGAGAAATGTAGGCACATGGGCGTAAAATAGTAAAGTGTAGAATTGCGATGTAAAAAGTGTTCAACATAGGAGAAAAGTGTTGTAATGAGGAAGTGTTATGGTGCCAGTGTGTTATTCATAGAAGTAAACCTTTATAAAACTTTTATGACATTCAATGCTCATGCACACACACAGAAATGTTACCATTTTCAGAAATCAAGTAGGAAGTCGACCGGACATAACCCTATCATAACTATTCTCAGTATCGTAAAATTCACCTCTGAGTTGAACATAGGTGATTAGGCTATGCCCCACTGTCCCCGGTTGAAGATAGGTGATTAATCTATATTCACTCGAGGTTTGATGAATCTTGAAATACTTAGCTTAGTTACCCTAGTAACATGTCCCTTACTTTTAAAAGTTTTCATGAAAGACTAAAACAAATATTCCATTTATGTGGGGGAGAAGGCGTAGCGCTGTGGCACGTAAACATACGTGTAGGAAAAATAATCATAGCTCATAGTGAGATTAAGTGGATAGTGAGAAAACGCATATCTTATCGAGTATGACTTCAACAGAGTCATAGGTGAGGCATCCGCTTGGCAGGCAGGATGTGTCGGTCATAAGGGTTTATTTATTTTTTAAGTATTTATAGTCTAGGTTTCAAAAATACCCAGTTCTCTATGACCAAGGCTCTGGTACCAATTTGTAACACCCCAAAAATCGGTCCAGCGGAAGCATACAAGTCACTAGGATGCTACGTATTGGATCAGAACACAAAGTAATAAAGAACGATTTTACCTCAACCGTTTAGAAGAAATTTTCATCATTTAAAAGTATAAAGTTTACATCATCAAAGATAATGCGGAAAATATAGGCCCATAATAAAGTGGTCCCCATATATAAAAATCAGAGTCGTCTATGATTATGCCATGCCATTGCCTTGCGCCTCCAAACTTTAGCTATCGCCCTTAATCCTGAAAATACATGATAAAAAGTCAACACAATGGTTGAGTGAATTCATAGTTTTAGTAGTAAAGCAGTTTATCACAAGATTTCAAGTTTAAGAAACAATAGGCTACGTTGGTATACACCCAAAATCAAAAGTAGTTGTTATTTCCCTAAGCTCATGATCAAAACCTTAAGTATTCTAGTTCTGTGTTGGTGTCTACGCAGCCAAGCACTTGTAGGCATCTAAGTAACCATGTAGGTATCAACGTACCAAAGTTAAGTAGGTATCAACATACCCAAGTAATGCAGGTATCAACGTACCCAAGTGTGGCAGGTAACAACGTACCCGAATAAAGTAGGTGGTTAGGCACCCATGCAGAGCAGCTATCTACGAAAGAAAGTAGCTACCGGTTTCTAACTTAGGCAATAATAAAATCAAAAAAAAAATCATTTGTAAACAATAGAAAAATTACGTAGCATGTATCTTCCCCCATGGAGTTTATAAAAATAGTTAAAGTAAAGATGGGGCTATGAACTCACCGTTAAGCAAGATGATCAATTAAAGTGGAAGTAGTGGCGAAAATACCAAAAGTGTCGTATGAGCAACCTAGACATATGTGCATGTCTTAGAAATACGTCATGCGAAAATAATATAACGCATACGAGTTTTCAAAATCTTTTGCATCACTGTTGTACGTTTTCGTATCATTGTTTTTGTGGTGGTTAATAAGTTCGAATCATCAAAATTACGTCAAAGTATATAATATATATTATATAAGAAAAATAAACATAAACAAAATAAACAACAAACAAGTAAATAAATAAGTTTCGGCAATTTACCCAGTAACCCCAAGTTAATTAGATAAGATGTTCTCGTTATAAGTGTTAACACGTTTTGAATACACGTATTAAATAGTAGGAGTTTTATAAATTATAAAAAATATAAACTATACTTTTCGTCTTTTTTTCGGGGTTTAAAATATTAAATTTTTGTAGAATACTTCTAAATATAGATTTTTAATAAAAATTGGGCTTTATAAAATCAACCATTTTTCAATAATAAGCCACGTCTCGTCAAAAAATCAATAACGACTCCGTTTAAACTCACATTTTATCCAACACTGTCACACCCCCAAAATACATGTTTTGCAGCGGAATGGAATTCCTGGGGGATGACTGCCATAGCATCACAGTTACAGTTATATTGAACGACCTAAAGTGTCGTTTGAAAAGCACATCGTTTGATATATATTTAAAGCATTCGGAGTTACAAAAGATAGGTCCCAAAAGGTAGTCAAAGTTTGCGGAAATAAGTTTATTACAAACCAAACGATGTTTTAAAAGTGCCATAATACACAAGTGAGACGCGTCGTCACCGCGACTCTATGATAGGTCCTTTATGCATGCCATGTAGTGTATGTCTTAGATACCTGAAAATACGTTGCTAAAAGTGTCAACACAAAGGTTGAGTGAGTTCATAGAGTTTATGTAAGTGTTTTATACGACTACCACAAGTATAGGCCAGGTATGACAAATATGCCACATAAAAATGTTATAATTGCTATAAGCACATGACACCGAAGCTAGACTGATCATGATGTTCGCCCCAACATAGTGTTTGCCAAACAACTCAAATTCTGATATTAAATGAAATGCATCCGTTTGACCAGTTGGAATCCACCAACCCGGATGGAGGAGTCACCCTCAATAGATCTATTCACTCACCCTCGCTTACCCCGTAATTAACGGTTCATGATTTTGATATGGGGACATTCAATTGGCAATGAGGTAACTTAAGCAATGTAATGAATTTGATATACTTGGTATCGTAATAAAAATGATGTGCAATGTATTCTCCCCCGTAGGTTTGAAATAAAGTATAAACTTGAAAGACGGGGCTATGAAAACTCACTTGATACAATGATATGATGGCAAAAATGGATACACTGAAATGAGGCGCAAGCTCTAACCACGACCTATTATGAATGATATGATCTAATATAAGTCATGATATAATGTTATGCATGCAACTCATATGATATCCATACCACTTGTTCATTTTGAAAATAAAGTTTATCGTCGAAGAATAAGTTTATAACGTCTTGTCAAGTTATAAATTACTTTACAAGTACTTACGTTGAAATGATATCCTACGATAGTCATTTAGTGATTTATTAAGAAATTATAGTTTTTCGTCGTAAAACAATATAATTTGACAACTCATGAAAATGGCTAATTTTGAGTGATCGTATATTATTCATTATAACTTCGCTTGACAAACGGTTGAACATTTTGGAAAATAGAATAGGCGAACTCACTTTTACTTGTAGATATCGTTTTCTCAAAAATATTATATCGATATGAAAAATGGCTCCAAACATGGTCACTTGCGATAACCATTTTGGACTTATAAAAATATGTAGTGTTATTACTTGTATAAAATAGTTACGATAGCCATATTTAAATTGCGTGTAATTTAGTCGTTATAAGTCTGTTTTCTACGTTTTATATATCCTTGGTTTCGTGTTAATGTATACTAATATATTTTTGATAAATCGACTTATTTAGATAAGGTTTAAAACTCATTTTTGCCCCTTAAATAACTCTTGACAGCTTGCAAATTTTCAGAAATTTAGTTTTCGTCGCAAAACTTGAAAATAGCGTAACTTCTTCATTATAAACCCGTTCAAGCGACCACGGTTTTGTTTTAAAGTCTATTTTCTGAAAATATAAAGCAAAATAGTCCATGACCTGTCGAAATTTCCAGATTTTACAAAAATAGACAGCAACTATTTATTTATCGCCTAACTTGATTTTTCTTGCGTAAATCTTGTTTCAACCACTTCAAATCAATACCAAATCTACTCTAATCCTACCATACACCTTCTTAGGGTGTCATGGGTTCCTAAACTTCATCAACAATGATAGGTCTCATGGGAATAATTATAGGATGATTAAAACTTGTAATATGAAATAAAAACAAGTAAAAGTGGCATGAATACATATGATACTTGCATGTTTTTGTAGTAGCATGATAAAATAGCTCAAGTAAGATTATGAAAGAGTAGTAAAAATTTATGAAAAGCTTACTAGCAGTGTGATGAGGTTTAAGTAACTAGGTACCTAAATACTTCTTGATTTTTATTTCAAAACCTAATATAGAAGTAAACTAGAGTTGTATTAACACTTGATCTTTGAAAAACTTATGTTTCTTCTTGGTTTTCTTGCTTGGCCGAATCCCCAAAGAGAAAAAGGAGAGGGTTTTGATTTGTTTTCACCTTTAGCTATGTGTAAGTATGTGTTTAGGATAAGTAAATATCTAGTATACATGCCTAGTCATACAAAGAGTATGTGTACATTTAATCAAGATATTTTTATAAAATGATGACAAGGGGTGGGGGGAAGGTCGGCAAGGGTATAAGGGTAAAGGGTTTGATGTATTTTTGTTGTCTAAATGTATTTTTAGTTTAGTACAATGTGTAGTTTGTACATAAAATTAATTATTAAATGTAGCGTTAGCTAGAAATCAATTTTAACGGAACAAAATAAAATATATTGAAGTCATAAAAATTATAAAAATACATTTCTCGCAATTATTGAGTGAATAAATAATTATCGAGTTGAATTTACGAAAACCGTCGTAAAATATATATATATAACAATTTATATACAAAATAAATTCAAAACATCGGGTAAACTAATAATATAATTTTTATAGTCTTAAAATGAGTATAAAAATATATTAAAATAAATGATCGTGCGATAGCGTTTATTTAATAGAAAAATATACGTTAATGAAATATGCAAACCCATGCATGAACTAATATAAAAGTGATGTTACTGATGATATTTAGACTAACTCTAGTCTATATGAAATGTTCTCAATGATTTTTCATGAATACGCAGCTTAACCCTCAAGGTTACGCGTATTTGATACTCGTAAACCTAGTTTACGAAAAATGATGAATAGTGAATCATGAATAGTGATTTTTCTCCCGGGAATGAATAGTGTTTTGTGAATAGTAAAATTTTAAAATAACCTCTCAAAGTCTTAAACCGACTTCAAAAATGATGAATAGTAAAATGGTGAATAGTATCCAGTGAATAGTAAATTCTTGAGATGAATAGTGAATTTGAGAAATGACGAGTTGTCACATTCGCCCACCCAAAAAGGAATTCAGTCCCTGAATTCAGTTCATGTTGGTTTCCACGGTGTTATTTGTGAAAAGGTGAGGATATTTGAGTCGTGAAATGTGTTAAGTAAATTGGCGAGTTCCGACAGAAGATCAAGTTTGTATGCTAAGGGATATACTCTATCCGGAATTTTAAATAACCCAATGTACCTCGAGTTTAACTTCCCGCATTTTTTGAATCGTACCATGCCTTTCCAAGGCGAGACTTTCAACATAACTTTGTTGCCAACTTGAAATTCTAATGGTTTGCAACTTATGGAACACATTTTCAATATTTTGCGTCGTATATCGACGTAGCTTTTCTATCTATTTGTTGGTGCTTGTAACTGATTCTTGATATGTACGATTTCTTTGTTGTTTCATGAATAAGTTATGGACTAGTGAGTTGGGCTTTCCTGATTTTTGGCCTGTCAATAGGTGATTGATATTTCAACCATAGAGTGCCTCAAATGGTGCACTCAGTATGTTCATGTGATAACTATTATTGTAAGGAAACTTTGTTCGATGAAGAATGATTTGCCTAATCATTTCCAGAAAATCACATATGCTTTGAGTATATCTTCTGATGTTTGAATCGTTCTCTCGTTCTGACCATTGAGCTGAGGATAATAGGCGGTACTCATGTCCCAGTAGGTTCCATGGAAATCTTGAAATGATTGTCAGAAGTCTAAGTTGAATCGGCTACCTTATATTAGGTATAATTGAAATTGATACCACGTGTCTCGTGCCAAATATCAAAATGTCGAGTCTGTCGTTAAGGACATTATTGAAAAGAATAGATTATGGGTAACAGTTGTGATTTCTCGCGTTTCTAGTTCTAGCGAATGTCATGACTTGAGTCTTCCTTGCCTAAGGTGCTTAGTCTCCATTACTTAAATGTTTATTGTTTGATGGTATCTCTCTTAATTTTTCTTATCGAAATATTTCCACACTCTATGTTGTCAAGTCACAAAACCCTAAATATTTAAGTGATGCGGTGTGGTGGTTGATTTTCAAAGTTGGTTCCGATATTGAGTGTTTCGTTTGAAATCTTTTCTTTGAATGAATGAATTTACAATTTTGAACAAACGACTTTCTAAGTAATATTTTCCTTGATGATTCAAAGTTTAGTAGTTATGCAAAATAGGACTGTTTATCAAAGATTGATGTTTATACGTTTCTTAACGTACGATGCTTTTGTTAAGGATTGACCAAAAAGAACTTACTTGTTAAAACATGTACTTCAGGAAAAATATTTCCTACAAGGTATATGATTTGTATAAATACATTTTAAATAACATCCATTTAAAATGAAAGCACTATAAAGGATGAAGTATTCGGGTAGGTATGTCTGCATGAATGTGTAGTTTCTAATGTTGGATAATGTCTATCAATCGATGTTAGGCAAAATCTACAAGCATAGGTATTCAATCCTACTTGAGTGTTTCTAAATAGTTCATCACTGAGGTTGTTATCATGCTGACAAAAACGTAGATATCAGCTGATACTATGTCGAAGAATGTCTGTTCTGTTTTCACGTGTAGATGGGGAGTCATTGATTGTTTGATATGTGCAGGCCTGTTGTCTCTCTTGATATGGAAGTGAGGTTATCCGTAATTTCTAGAGAACACAATGCCTTAGGGGAAGTTTATATCGATAACCTTAATTTAACTCAATTATCCTTTGAAGGAAACTCATTGTAGGGAAGTTTACATATTGCTGAGGCCATGTTTAATGGAATATTATGTAGTCTCAGTTAGGAGGCTTGGTTTATTTCTACAGTGTTTCTTAGTGTGCATTCACTTTGTACTAAATCTTGTAACTCGGTCTAGCTGGTACTTTTGAAATGATAGAATTTGGCTTCTAGTCCAAATATAGTGGTTCGGAATGTCTCGTGAAGTCTTAAGATATTTGTTGAGTTTTGAAACATCTTACTACATACTTCTAGTCCTTGTTGGTAGTTCTGAAATCCTTTCATTGTATTCTTGTATCGAGGAATCCTCCTCATAGATGGTATGGAAAGTCTTTCCTAAAAGGTCACTAGTAAAAGGTATCTATAGAGTGTTATCAAAAGAAATGTTTATGAACAATTTATCTGATTACAAAGCTTTGCTTTTGAATGAAGATTGTTTTAGGAAGTTTGAAATGATGCTTGTTTCTTTCATGACATAATCCTTCCTGAATTATACATAGGTGATCAGGCTGTGTATAATCGAGGACAAATGATGTGATGCTTGGTTTTGTTGAAATGGTATTATGTTTCTCCGAAGGTTTAGATGGTATTCAACGTGTTGTTTTGTAAGATAATGGCTCAAACACTTTTTCAGAGTAACATGAAAATCGTTTCCCGTAATGGTAGTAAATAGTTGATAGAATGACTGAAAATCAATTTATAGGGTGGTAACAAAACAACTTGTTTTAGAATTCTATGAAACCATTTTCCTATGCAAAGAGGAGCGTCCCACGGATCCCTGGAGTTACACTGGACGGATCCTTCAAGTGAGGGATCCGTGGGATCCGGGTGTAACAATTCGCATTTTTTGGTTTTAACTATTCATCCTCGGATTTTTACTATTCACCATTACTATTCATTTTTACTATTCATCATATTTTGGGTCATTATTTAAACTCAATCTTTTTCCTGAAAAATTACTATTCACAAATTACTATTCACGAGTTACTATTCACCGTATTTTTTTTACTATTTACTAATTTCGCGTAAATTGAACAAGTAAATACTTTTACACGATTTTCATGCATAAACATTGTACTCTGTACTCCTAATATATAAATATCTAGTTACTATTTATAAATATCTAGATATTTTCAAAAATATCTAAACACTATTCATCAAAATATCTAAATACTATTCATCAAAATATCTTGATATTTTCATATATTTTCTTTATAAACAGAAAGAAAACTAGTTCATTATTTACACCAAAAAACACACAAAACCCCCTCCTCCTCCTTGATGTCGCCACCCTCAACCCTCCATACTTGATTTTTCAGGCTTCGAGTTATATACATAAGTTGAAGGCATAATTATTCTCTATGTAAAAATTAAGTTTATTTTGTATTTCCGCGGTTGGATTAAGAGTTACACAATGATGGGTAGGAGCTGTGGGTCCCGGGAAATTCTCGAAACTTTTGCAAGGATAGATCGGGCAATATTAAAGACGGGTTTTTATTTTTGAAGCTACTGGGATAGTTGTGGGGTAGATATGAGGTGATTTAGAGGTTTCTATAGTTTAGGAAATGGATTTTTGAATTTAGATGCGGAAGCGCTGCCCAAGTTTCTAGTATCATCTATCGGTTACTGTCAGGTGAGTTCATGGCCCCTCTTTAATTGTTTTGAACTATCTTTGGGGGAGATACATGCTTTTAATTGCTTTTATAACAATCGTGATTATTTGTAAACTATATGTTGTATCTGAACTAAATGTTTATTTATACTAAGTAACAGTATTGTTATACTTAGAGTTTCGATATCAAGGATCATTAAGCACTATGCGTAGTGAGCACGAATATTATCATTAGATTATTGGGATTAATGTAACTATTAAGTTGACTCAGTTAGAGAAAACAAACGCAACAAATATTTGAGAACACTAGGTATAAGAGCAGATTACATACTAGACTATGATTGCAACAATTATTCCAATTTCTATCAGTATGAGATTTACATTTTGGTTTCATAAAGATAGTGCAATAACAAACGATTTTAAACGCTTTGAGTGTATAACAACGTAACCCAGACACAAAACGATTGGTGGCCCCCTACCGGGTAGATTGTCGAGGTTATCGAAATCTACAAAATGGGATGATTTCATGTACGTGGTACAAGTTATGTGATCTAATGGATTTAGTGTAAATCTCGAAGCTAATAGAATTGGTATAATATCAAACCAACGGACTTGGTACAATTGTGAACAAACCAGTAACATAAATTTAAGGTTTCGATGTCAAGAAATAAGAGCAACAGAAACAGTACCTACATGTGATATTGTATTTAGTACAATAGTCATACACTTGGAATCCTAGACAACTACAATTACTATTTATTGATACTAGTAACGATGATTTTTACAAGGTCTTCACATTATTTTTTTATAAACTTTATGAACTCACTCAACTTTTGTGTTGACACTTTTAAGCATGTATTTCAGGTCCATATTATACGAGGCTGGCATGGATGAGCATGGATACTCAAGAAGGCTATAAATTTTATTATCATTCGAAAACCCATTTAATGTATTTTGTAAACCGTGAAACTACTAGGACCTCATTTTTTGTAAACTCTAATATTTATATAAATCGAATGATAAATCTTATAAAACGACTCCATTAGAGTTCGTTTTCTATTGTTATGACTGTTGTGCCATGAAGTAACACCAAGTTTGAATTCCGTTGCGTATCACGAAGTTGGGGGTGTTACAGATTGGTATCAGAGCTACAGTTATAGAGAAACGGATCTTATCGAGATCTAAACTATAACCACTTTGTCACAAAAATATTTTATAGCCTTTCGCTCTCCGTGCCTTCCATCCTCGTGACGACTATGTGACTTTTTAACATTTTATTTTACATGAACATATTAGTACATTAAGATATAATACACACCGAATTCCGGGACGGAATTCCCTTAAGGGGTGGAGACTGTAACAATTCGCATTTTCTGGTTTTAACTATTCATCCTCGGATTTCACTATTCACCATTACTATTCATTTTCACTATTCATTTTTACCATTCATCGTATTTTGGGTCATTATTTAAACTCAACTTTTTTCCTGAAAAATTACTATTCACGAGTTACTATTTGCTAATTTCGCGTAAATTGAACAAGAAAATACTTTTGCATGATTTTCATGCATAAACAATGTACTATGTATTCCTAATATATAAATATCTAGTTACTATTTATAAATATCTAGATATTTTTAAAATATCTAAACACTTTTTATCAAAATATCTAAACACTATTCATAAAAATATCTAAACACTATTCATCAAAATATCTTGATATTTTCAGATATTTTCCCTATAAATAGAAAGAAAACTAGTTCATTATTTACACCAAAAAACACGCAAAACCCCCCTCCATCTCCTTGATGTCGCCACCCTCAACCCTCCATACTTGATTTTCAGGCTTCGAGTTATATACATAAGTTGAAGGCATAATTATTCTCTACGTAAAAATTAAGTTTATTTTGTATTTTCGCGGTTGGATTAAGAGCTACACAATGATGGGTAGGAGCTGTGGGTCCTGGGAAATTCTCGAAACTTTAGCAAGGATAGATCGGGCAATATTAAAGATGTGTTTTTATTTTTGAAGCTACTGGGATAGTTGTGGGGTAGATATGAGGTGATTTAGAGGTTTCTATAGTTTAGGAAATGGATGTTTGAATTTAGATGCGGAAGCGCTGCCCAAGTTTCTAGTATCATCTATCGGTTATTATCAGGTGAGTTCATGGCCCCTCTTTTAATTGTTTTGAACTATCTTTGGGGGAGATACATCCTTTTAACTGCTTTTATAACAATCATGATTATTTGTAAACTATATGTTGTATCTGAACTAAATGTTTATTTATACTAAGTAACAGTATTGTCATACTTAGAGTTTCGATATCATGGATCATTAAGCACTATGCGTAGTGAGCACGAATATTATCATTAGATTTATTGGGATTAATGTAACTATTAAGTTGACTCAGTTAGAGCAAACAAACGCAACAAATATTTGAGAACACTAGGTATAAGAGCAGATTACCTACTAGACTATGATTGCAACAATTATTCCAATTTCTATTAGTATGAGATTTACATTTTGGTTTCATAAAGATAGTGCAATAACAAACGATTTTCAACGCTTTGGGTGTATAACAACGTAACCCAGACACAAAACGATTGGTGGCCCCCTACCAGGTAGATTGTCGAGGTTATCGAAATCTACAAAATGGGATGATTTCATGTACGTGGTACAAGTTATGTGATCTAATGGATTTAGTGTAAATCTCGAAGCTCATAGAATTGGTATAATATCAAACCAACTGACTTTGTACAATTGTGAACAAACCAGTAACAGAAATTTAAGGTTTCGATGTCAAGAAATAAGAGCAACGGAAACAGTACCTACATGTGATATTGTATTTAGTACAATAGTCATACACTTGGAATCCTAGAAAACTACAATTACTATTTATTGATACTAGTAACGATGATTTTTACAAGGTCTTCACATTATTTTTTTATAAACTCTATGAACTCACTCAACCTTTGTGTTGACACTTTTAAGCATGTATTTCAGGTCCATATTGTATGAGGCTGGCACGGAGGAGCACGGATACTCAAGAAGGCTATAAATTTTATTATCATTCGAAAACCCATTTAATGTATTTTGTAAACCGTGAAACTACTGGGACCTCATTTTTTGTAAACTCTGATATTTATATAAATCGAATGATAAATCTTTTAAAACGACTCTATTAGAGTTCGTTTTCTATTGTTATGACTGTTGTGCCATGAAGTAACACCCAGTTTGAATTCCGCTGCGTATCACGAAGTTGGGGGTGTTACCCGTGCAACAGTGGCAAGAATTTGCCTATAAATAGAGAGCCATTTCTTCATTTTTACTCACCCCTCTTCTTACTAATTCTCTCATATATTCTTACACTCTTCTATCAAAATGTCACTTGATCTAGAGAGTTGTTCTTCTTTCTTCTATTGTGATTCTCATATAGGTCTTTCCCTAAGGCGAGATCACGAGCATTCTACAAGTCATCCAAGCAAGGGGTCCTTGATTGATTTGTTCCTACACAATATTTCTGTAGCAAAGATCTTGTATTTCATATTTCACATATTTGTTGTGTGATGAGTGTGTAAATACTCATCATTTTTGGTTAAATCTGAACTGCAAAACGTTTAAAAATGCTCAGAAATGCATCAAAATACTGAAAATATTCCAAAATTGCATTTTATATGTTTCAGATGCAAAATGTTCAAAATCAGATGAAAAATGAGCTAAGTTTGCATAATTGGCAGTTTCAGTCCCCCAAGTTTCAAAAGTTGTCAGAAATAGTCCCTGAGCACTTATTTCAAAAGAAAAGTCACCAAAGGTCCTTTTAAAATCATAAGTTGTCAAAATTAGTCCTTTGGTGAAAAATATCAAAAGTTTTGAGAAATTACAAATTTGGTCCTTCAAGTTTAAAATTTGGCAAAAATAGTCCTTGGAATTTTGAAAATGTCAAGTTTGGTCCTTATACTATTGGAGCTTGTCAGTTTTGGTCCCTTGAAACAACTTTGATTAAATGACAGATTTGGTCCTTGTACTTTCAGAAAATGGCAAAACAAGTCCTTATTAATACTAAGCCTAAACCTTGGACCTTGGACCCTATCAAAATGCTTGTGACCCCTGTCAATCCCTTGACCCCCCTGCCATTTTGGACCCCTTCCCTTTTATATTAAGCCGGTCAAACCCACTGGTCAAACATATCAACCCTGCCAAATCCTGTCTTCCCTTATCCCTCCACCTCAACAACCCTCCAAATTGCATTTAATGCACCCCTCTCCAACTCACTCAACCCACAACTGGCATATATGTGTTTTGGCGCCAAAATAAGATCAAACGGCCAAAATGGTCCCAAGTGATCCAATGGTCCTAAAAACAAGTGGGATTTAATCAGAGAGGTGAGAGAAGTCTTTTTGGGTATAAAAGAAGCAAGAAGAAGGAAGAGAAAGAGTAGTAGTTAGTTTTTATTTTTTTTTGTATGTCGTTTTTAATATTAATGTTCTAAATTAAGTTTAAAGATGTAATTTTCTGTTCTTATGTACTCAAACTAAGTTGTTTTATCAAGATAATCTGTTTTCAAGTCCTAATTCAAAGTTTCATTTAAGCTTCATGCTTTCATATTCACTGTTGAGAAATTGAATTTCAAACTCTTGTATTAAAGCTTCTATTAGCTTATTTTTAAGTTCAAACAAGTTATTTAAGCTCTTTATAGCCTTTTGGTAAGCTTACATTTCAGTTTCAAGCTAATTTGGTTTTTGGTCAACAAAAGTCAACTATGAAGAGAAATTGGTTCAAGCAGATTTGGAAATGGATAATGGTGTTGCAGAGCTTGATTTTGGGTTGGATTAGACTAGATTAGGGTAGTTATGGTTCTGGTTTTAGCCTGCAAAACAGCTGGACACCTGTGAGTAGCTGTCTCATTTTCATTTCAATCTATTTTGCATATTGTGCTTGTTTGTGTATCTGTGGTTTCCAATAGTTTAGACTTATTTAATTAGTAATAATTAGGACAGTTTAACTCAGTTTGATCCATAATATTAGCTAGTTAAGTGTTTAGCTCAGTTTTGCTTGTAAATCATTTATTAAAGTGGTGTTTGGATTATGCAGTTAAACTGTATTAGAGGCTTGCTCAGTGTTGAAACTTGTTGTTCTAGGTTTGTTTAGCTCATTTTGACTCATTGCAGTCATCACATTGCATCTGCTAAGGCTCAAAGTCAAATACATCATTAATCTGTCTTTAAATCTTAACTGTTGGAGTTTTTGAAAGACAAAAACTTGTTTTGTGTTTAAAATTCATAGACAAAGCTTGCAGTAGTTCCATTTCATCAATATACATCAAGATCAGTCCACAAATTGGTTTTAAATCTCATAAAAGTCAACAAATCAAATCTGTTTCAAAAGACAAAACTGGGAATTCCAGTTTTCAGCCCAACTAGGGTGATTTTTCATGAGCTCATTTATGGGTCAAATTAAGTGAAATTGTTGGTTTTTAAACTTCACTTGGTCTATTTTCTTAATCTCATTTTTGTAGATTTTTGTCAAATTTTTATAAGCTCTAAAAATGCTTGTCAATATGGGTATAAGTGCCCTGTGCAAACTCAGTATTAACTGAGTGTGCACAGGTTTTGTGCAGGGCTTGTCACAAGCTCTAAAACTGCTTGTCTAGGTCTGGTTTTTGGATTATAAGTTCTTAGCCAGGTCTCCTTCAAGTTCCAACTTTTTGTTTTGAGTATCAGCTTATTAAGTAGCTTATTTTCTAGCTGTTAAGTAGTGGCCCAAAGCTGTTTTTAGCATTTGAGATCAAAACACCAAATCTGTGTAGATGGTGATTTAGAGGCTAAGATCAGTTGAGATAAGTTGTTTTTAAGTAGTTTTAACATATTGTAGCTTCTGTATCAGTTTGGTGCTCATTTGTAGCTTGTGGCTTATTCCAAGTGCTTATTCTTAAGCACTTATCTTTGCAGTTCCATATTCCTTCACACAAGCCCCTGTTTTTATATTTTTCCTAGATTCATAATATTATTTTAGGCTTATCTTGAATTTTTCAGATTTTTCTAAGTCAGTTTGCTATTTTTCTTCATTTAAATCAATTTTTAAGCCTTTTTAATTAGCATTTAATACAATTAATTCATAAAAGTTTCAAAAAAATAATTTTTCATTTTTCTTAGGTTAAGATAAATATAAAAAGTCAAAAAAATATTTTTCCAGATTTTTCTTAGTTAAATTTGTATTTTTAAGCAATTTAAGTAGTTTTAAATAGTATTTAATTCATAGAAAATACAAAAATAATCAGAAAAATACAAAATTAGTTTTGAAAATTCTCTTTTGTTATTTTAGATTTTTCCAAGTCATAATTTCATTTTTCTAGCTTTATTTCCTATTTTCTTGTATTTTAGGTTATTGTTAAATAGTTAAAAATAGTTTTTAATTAATAATAATTAGATAAATAGTTTTAAAAATAATTTTCTTTTTCTAAAAATTTTCTTTTATCATTAGGTTTGTAAAAATATCATTTTCATATTTTTAGGATTAATACTGCTTCAGTTTCACATTTTTCTTTTGTACGTCACGTAGTTTTTAATTTAAAGTTTTATAACAGAAAAATCAAAAACATCATTTTGCAAATAGTGATAGCGTTTATTTAATATTTTTTATCTTTTTAATTTTCTTTAATTTGCATTTAAGCCCCTGTAGTTTATGCACTCTTTCTTTAGTTATAATAATTCAAAACTCTTTTCCGTTCAAATCTTCTCGATCACTATTCGTTTGGTGATTCATCGCACAGCTCGTTGGGACATAACGACCCGGGGAAACCCTATACTCTCCTGATCTTCATTGCATTGGTGTCTGAACTGTTTTAAGTTTCTTACGGTTAGCTATTCACAAGTGGCTAGCTTGTGTGAGAAAACTTGATGGTTCGGCATCGAATCAAATTTTTGGCGCCGCTGCCGGGGAGCTGTGCTAATAATCTTACGTTTAGCAGATTAGTGATTTTAATATTCACTCCTTGTTCATACCATCTATACGTATTTATATTTTCTTATAAAAATCCAAAAACATCTTAAAAATCAAAAAAATCCAAAATGATTTTTCATTCTTTGTTTTTACAACATGTTTTTCAAAAATACCAAAAATATTCCTCTTTACCCTCTTACCCTTTTTGATTCTTTATCCCTTTACCCTCTATCCATTTGATTCTAACTTCTTCTATTCTCATGGAATCTCTCGACTACGACGAATTCTGGAACGAAGTTGAAAAACTTCATACTTTATCACAAATGTCAAGAATTCGTGTTGTTCGTGATGATCCATTAATTCAGCGTAGGGAAATGGAACGAGAAACCAGGGTGACAAAGGACCAGGTACTTCCCTCTGATAATGGAGGTGCTAAATACGTCCAACCTACGGTTATCCAAAGATCTAACCCCTCAATTGCTCCTAAGCCATCTAAAATTGATCCTAAACTTTCACGATTTACGGTTAAAAGCAAACATGCAGAATTTAGACCGGTGACTAGCAAGAATGACTTGCCTAATCTTCACGTTTCTCAAGAACCAGAACCAGAGACCATAACGGAAGTGGTGGAAATTGCTAGCTCTCAGAGCACACCACTTGTCCCACCTCCGGATTTTTCAAAATGTTCTTCGAGACTTGATAGTCATTCGGATCACCATGTTGGTTTTGAAGATTCTTTGAATGAACCAATTCCTCAAATGAAATCGTTTATTCCTTGTGTCGGTTGTGGTGAGCCTCTTTTTGGTTCACCCTGTCGTTGGTGTACGTGTGTACAATGTGGTAACGATATTCATAACGGGAGTTGTTTGTTTTGTGGTTCGAGGAATTCATTTGATTATGATCCTAATCCGAACTCGTTTAACCACCCCTCAAACTTTTCCAATTACCCACCACAGCCCGACTTATCTTCATATAATCAATATAACTGCTGTGAATTTTGTGGAGGTCCTCACCAAGGATTTGAGTGTCAATCCGGAAACACATTTGTCTATGAACAGTTTTCCGGTGATGCTCAGAACTTTGGTTATGACCAATATCCATATAATTCACCAGTCCAGACTCAACAGTTTTACTGTTGTGAGAACTGTGGAGGTCCCCACTTCAGCTCTGATTGTCAAATAGGGAATCCATTTCCTTGTAACAATCATGACTCTCACAGGTTTGACAATTTCTAACCTCCACAGCACCATACGGTTCAAACTCCACCTGAGCCGTTGTCTCAAGAAATCTCCCAAAATTTTGAAACCGCAATGAAAACACTTGATGATATGATTAGTAACTTTAAGAATCAAGTGAGTGGTGAAAAGACCATGGGAGAATTGCTAGCCGAAGAACGAGAGGCCCGTAAATCTAGGGAAGAATTATTAGTCCTAGAGCAAGCAGCTCTAAGGCGTTCCCAATTTCTTAAGGCAGCTCTATATGATGATGACGAGGAGAGTTTTTATCCTTTTAATATTATTTCTCAACTCCCTCAGTCAGTTGGTATCCCAGCAGTTGAGATTCCATCTCAAACAACTGCTATCACACCCGATATTCCCACTCACTCTCTGAACATGGGGGACGAGCATCTTGACACTGTTCCTGAAAAGGAATCGGACGAATTCATAAAGTCTAGTGTTGAGAACCTTGTCCCAATCCCGAGAGAGTCACAGGGAACTTCTGGTCATATGTGTGATTCTCTTTCCCCTCTTGAGTGTTCAAAAGATCATTTTGAAACTTTCTCCAATTGTAGCGAAGATTGTGCTTCTTATGGAAACATCGAGTATGTTGAGGCATCACTTCCACAATCTGATGCTGATCATCTTCTTGAGGAGTTCACCGATGAACTCACTCACATCAATCCACTTTCATCGGGAAGTGATGATAATCTCTTTGATTTCGAAGCCGATCTGGGAGAGACTGAAAGTCTCCCTTATAATGATCGTTCACTCACTTCTTATCCCAACAGTCCAATAGAGAATATTGATCACTTTGTTCCTGAAGCATTCAAAACAACTCTCACTAATCCTCTATTTGAATTCGACTCTGAATTCACTTTAATTTCTGAGAATCCACTCTTTGATACTCAGATTGAGGATAGTGATGAGCCCACAATGGAACATGAGTTCACAATTTCACTTCATGTGAATGATTCTCTTCATGAAGAGTTCTCCGGTGAACTCTCTCATGACATATCTCCTCCGGAACATGATCATTTCTATTTTGATCTTGAGGATGATATTGGCTCGGAGGAAGGTGTACTCTATCATACGAGTTTGCCTATTAATGATACTACCCTCACCCTTCCTCCCGATATGTCTACATTTGAGGATGAAGAATGGATCTTGATTGTTATCAAAATCTTTCTTCCTTTCCTCAAATATCTTGTGATTTCTCTTCATCTTCACTCCTTCGGGAATGAAGACACTATCTTTGACCCCGGCATTTTCATTTATCATTTTTGAGCCGGTTCTATGTATATCTCATCGGTGTGGAACTTTCACGTGCTTCAAATGTTTGTCCAAATATCTTGAATGAAAGTCCGATGGAGATTGTCTCTTCCACTTTGCTTCCCCATGAACAAATTAATTCGGGGTCGAGTCAAGCTAGCGACTCGGTAATCAAAAACAGTAGTTAAACATGGGTTTTCACCCGTGTGTACCACCTAAGTGTGGGGGAGTTGCCCCCCGCTGTTGTATATAAGTTTTCAAAAAAAAAAAAAAAAAAAAAAAAAAAAAAAAATCTTTCAAAATAATGGCCGTAGTATTTCCCTTTTACGTTCTCAGTTTCGGCATAACCGCCGGTACTTTGAATATTGAGGGCAATATTCATTTCTAAGTGTGGGGGGGAATTCTCACGAATTTTATCATGTAATTATACCACCCAATTCCCCCATTTTTGGCCAAAATTTTTTTTTGGAGCAAGTGTTTTTACACTTACTCAATTGGTTATCAGTCCACCTTGTCTAATAAACAAAAGGATTGGCTAATCCAGGAGCAAACGGCTCTTGGTAAAGATATCTCAAATCCGTTGACGGCTTGCAATTTGCCCAAAATTGAATGGTATTCAGCTCACCATATCCTTAAAAGTGAAGAGTTGGCTAGCCCGCAAGTTTATGGCTTGTGGTAAAGGCAGTGGAAAAACAATAATTGGTAATCAGCTCACCAAAGATAATATTGATAATTTATCTAAGAGTTGGCTAGTCCAGAAGCAAACGGCTTCTGGTAAAGACAAATCAAATCCGTTGGAAGCTGGTGGTTTGCTCAAAATCACATGGTTATCGGTGTACCATGGTTCTTACTTGAACTGAAACATTTGGCTACTCCAGAAGTAATGGCTTTTGGTAAAGAGATTCAAATCCATTAAGTTTTCTCAAAAGATTGCTAGGGACTAGCAATAGTTTAGTGTGGGGGATTGATGAGTGTGTAAATACTCATCATTTTTGGTTAAATCTGAACTGCAAAACGTTTAAAAATGCTCAGAAATGCATCAAAATACTGAAAATATTCCAAAATTGCATTTTATATGTTTCAGATGCAAAATGTTCAAAATCAGATAAAAAATGAGCTAAGTTTGCATAATTGGCAGTTTCAGTCCCCCAAGTTTCAAAAGTTGTCAGAAATAGTCCCTGAGCACTTATTTCAAAAGAAAAGTCACCAAAGGTCCTTTTAAAATCATAAGTTGTCAAAATTAGTCTTTGGTGAAAAATATCAAAAGTTTTGAGAAATTACAAATTTGGTCCTTCAAGTTTAAAATTTGGCAAAAATAGTCCTTGGAATTTTGAAAATGTCAAGTTTAGTCCTTATACTATTGGAGCTTGTCAGTTTTGGTCCCTTGAAACAACTTTGATTAAATGACAGATTTGGTCCTTGTACTTTCAGAAAATGGCAAAACAAGTCCTTATTAATACTAAGCCTAAACCTTGGACCTTGGACCCTATCAAAATGCTTGTGACCCCTGTCAATCCCTTGACCCCCCTGCCATTTTGGACCCCTTCCCTTTTATATTAAGCCGGTCAAACCCACTGGTCAAACATATCAACCCCGCCAAATCCTGTCTTCTCCCACCCACTGCTCTGCAACACTCAAGCTCCCATTCCCCCCAGCTCATCATCCACTCCCCTTATCCCTCCACCTCAACAACCCTCCAAATTGCATTTAATGCACCCCTCTCCAACTCACTCAACCCACAACTGGCATATATGTGTTTTGGCGCCAAAATAAGATCAAACGGCCAAAATGGTCCCAAGTGATCCAATGGTCCTAAAAACAAGTGGGATTTAATCAGAGAGGTGAGAGAAGTCTTTTTGGGTATAAAAGAAGCAAGAAGAAGGAAGAGAAAGAGTAGTAGTTAGTTTTTATTTTTTTTTTGTATGTCGTTTTTAATATTAATGTTCTAAATTAAGTTTAAAGATGTAATTTTCTGTTCTTATGTACTCAAACTAAGTTGTTTTATCAAGATAATCTGTTTTCAAGTCCTAATTCAAAGTTTCATTTAAGCTTCATGCTTTCATATTCACTGTTGAGAAATTGAATTTCAAACTCTTGTATTAAAGCTTCTATTAGCTTATTTTTAAGTTCAAACAAGTTATTTAAGCTCTTTATAGCCTTTTGGTAAGCTTACATTTCAGTTTCAAGCTAATTTGGTTTTTGGTCAACAAAAGTCAAATGTGAAGAGAAATTGGTTCAAGCAGATTTGGAAATGGATAATGGTGTTGCAGAGCTTGATTTTGGGTTGGATTAGACTAGATTAGGGTAGTTATGGTTCTGGTTTTAGCCTGCAAAACAGCTGGACACCTGTGAGTAGCTGTCTCATTTTCATTTCAATCTATTTTGCATATTGTGCTTGTTTGTGTATCTGTGGTTTCCAATAGTTTAGACTTATTTAATTAGTGATAATTAGGACAGTTTAACTCAGTTTGATCCATAATATTAGCTAGTTAAGTGTTTAGCTCAGTTTTGCTTGTAAATCATTTATTAAAGTGGTGTTTGGATTATGCAGTTAAACTGTATTATAGGCTTGATCAGTGTTGAAACTTGTTGTTCTAGGTTTGTTTAGCTCATTTTGACTCATTGCAGTCATCACATTGCATCTGCTAAGGCTCAAAGTCAAATACATCATTAATCTGTCTTTAAATCTTAACTGTTGGAGTTTTTGAAAGACAAAAACTTGTTTTGTGTTTAAAATTCATAGAAAAAGCTTGCAGTAGTTCCATTTCATCAATATACATCAAGATCGGTCCACAAATTGGTTTTAAATCTCATAAAAGTCAACAAATCAAATCTGTTTCAAAAGTCAAAACTGGGAATTCCAGTTTTCAGCCCAACTAGGGTGATTTTTCATGAGCTCATTTCTGGGTCAAATTAAGTGAAATTGTGGGTTTTTAAACTTCACTTGGTCTATTTTCTTAATCTCATTTTTGTAGATTTTTGTCAAATTTTTATAAGCTCTAAAAATGCTTGTCAATATGGGTATAAGTGCCCTGTGCAAACTCAGTATTAACTGAGTGTGCACAGGTTTTGTGCAGGGCTTGTCACAAGCTCTAAAATTGCTTGTCTAGGTCTGGTTTTTGGATTATAAGTTCTTAGACAGGTCTCCTTCAAGTTCCAACTTTTTGTTTTGAGTATCAGCTTATTAAGTAGCTTATTTTCTAGCTGTTAAGTAGTGGCCCAAAGCTGTTTTTAGCATTTGAGATCAAAACACCAAATCTGTGTAGATGGTGATTTAGAGGCTAAGATCAGTTGAGATAAGTTGTTTTTAAGTAGTTTTAACATATTGTAGCTTCTGTATCAGTTTGGTGCTCATTTGTAGCTTGTGGCTTATTCCAAGTGCTTATTCTTAAGCACTTATCTTTGCAGTTCCATATTCCTTCACACAAGCCCCTGTTTTTATATTTTTCCTAGATTCATAATATTATTTTAGGCTTATCTTGAATTTTTCAGATTTTTCTAAGTCAGTTTGCTATTTTTCTTCATTTAAATCAATTTTTAAGCCTTTTTAATTAGCATTTAATACAATTAATTCATAAAAGTTTCAAAAAAATAATTTTTCATTTTTCTTAGGTTAAGATAAATATAAAAAGTCAAAAAAATATTTTTCCAGATTTTTCTTAGTTAAATTTGTATTTTTAAGCAATTTAAGTAGTTTTAAATAGTATTTAATTCATAGAAAATACAAAAATAATCAGAAAAATACAAAATTAGTTTTGAAAATTCTCTTTTGTTATTTTAGATTTTTCCAAGTCATAATTTCATTTTTCTAGCTTTATTTCCTATTTTCTTGTATTTTAGGTTATTGTTAAATAGTTAAAAATAGTTTTTAATTAATAATAATTAGATAAATAGTTTTAAAAATAATTTTCTTTTTCTAAAAATTTTCTTTTATCATTAGGTTTGTAAAAATATCATTTTCATATTTTTAGGATTAATACTGCTTCAGTTTCACATTTTTCTTTTGTACGTCACGTAGTTTTTAATTTAAAGTTTTATAACAGAAAAATCAAAAACATCATTTTGCAAATAGTGATAGCATTTATTTAATATTTTTTATCTTTTTAATTTTCTTTAATTTTCATTTAAGCCCCTGTAGTTTATGCACTCTTTCTTTAGTTATAATAATTCAAAACTCTTTTCCGTTCAAATCTTCTCGATCACTATTCGTTTGGTGATTCATCGCACAGCTCGTTGGGACATAACGACCCGGGGAAACCCTATACTCTCCTGATCTTCATTGCATTGGTGTCTGAACTGTTTTAAGTTTCTTACGGTTAGCCATTCACAGGTGGCTAGCTTGTGTGAGAAAACTTGACGGTTCGGGATCGAATCATTGTGTAATAGTAGTGTTGGTTTGGTCCTCCGTCTTATGGAATCGGTATCTAGCTTTTTACCTGAAAAAGGTGTAAGCAACGTTGTGAAGGCTTCTCCGCCAAGTTTAAGGAGTTTGTTGACATAGTGCTTGAACTCTCGAGTAGGTGACTTGGGGAGTGGAGTAGGGCAAGGAAGGTGTCCTTGTAGCCGAACCACTATAAATCGGTTGTGTCATTTATATCCCTTACTTTACTTTTTTTGCTTGCATTACTCTTAGATCTATACTTTCTCTTCATCCATACGATTTCACATAACATCGAATCTAAGGTTTTTAGAAACTAACTTTAAATTGGCAAAACTATTCAACCCCCCTTCTAGTTTTCCACAATTGGCATCAAGAGCTAAGTTTATAAAAGTTTTAAAGTAAACTGTATTTTAAAAATGTTGGAATCACTCCTAAACCTAATTCAAGTGTTAGTGATTCATATGTAATAGTTAGCTTAATTATGGCCTTTATGTTAGTTATTAGCTTAAGCTTATGTAAAAGGACCATAAGCTTAGGCCCATGTCCATTAAGGAAAGGAAGGGAGTAGGAGTGTTGCCCTAGCTCCCGTTCCTATAAATACCTTGTAATAACCCTCACTTGAGGGTTGGTTGTTCAATTCATTTACTCTTTCACCTCTACGCATAACCTTTCCCATATTATACGTGTGTGTGTGTTTGTGAGTTGTTCATCCGCCCTCTCTTCTCTCTTATTTCTACATATTGATGCTTGTGTTACATATATGGTGACCTAACAGTGGTATCAGACTCAAACAGGCTCCTCGGGCGTGGTACGATAAGTTATCATCTTTCCTAATTGCCAATAGTTTCACCAAAGGTTCGGTCGACCCTACACTTTTCAAACAATATCACGGGGAACATATTTTAATCGTTCAAATTTATGTGGATGACATCATTTTTAGGTCAACACATTAAAAATATTCAAATGCTTTTGCAAAACTAATGAAGAAACATTTTGAAATGTCCATGATGGGTGAACTTACATTCTTTCTAGGACTTCAAGTTCATCAATCACCCCGTGGTATTTTCTTGAGTCAGTCCAAATATGCCCTTGAAATTCTGAATAAATTCGGAATGAATACTTGTGAGACTTATGCCACACCAATGTCAAATACCAAGAAGCTAGACGCTGATTTGCATGGGAAACTAGTTGACCCTACAAAATACCGTAGTATTATTGGGTCTCTCATGTATCTAACACCTAGCAGGCCTGATATTGTCTTTGCCGTATATCTTTGCTCCCGTTATCAGTCGCGACCAACTGAAACCCACCTCTCTGAGGATAAAAGAACCCTCCGATACATCAAGGGAACCATTAATTTGGGGATCTGGTATCCGAAGGATTCTGGTTTTGAACTAATAGCTTTTTATACGCTGACCACGCAGGATGCTTAGATTCTCGGAAAAGTACTTCAGGAGCACTACAATTTCTTGGTGACAAACTAGTGTCTTGGCAATCGAAGAAGCAGGATTGTACATCGTTGTCCTCAACCGAAGCAGAATATGTAGCAATGTCAGCGTGTTGTGCTCAAGTCATTTGGATGAGAACACAACTCAAAGACTATGGTTACGTATTTGACAGAATCCCGATGTACTGCGACAATCGGAGTGCCATTGCGATCTCGTGCAACTCAGTTCAGCATTCGAAATCAAAGCACAACGATCTTCGATATCACTTCATCAAGGACCATGTGGAACAGGGTACTGTTGAATTATACTTCGTGGGTACAGAATACCAATTGGCAGATCTTCTCACCAAAGCCTTAGCTCCTTCTAGGTTTAATGAGTTGGTCCACCGGATTGGTATGCGGTGTTTGACTCAAGAGGAATTGGATGAACTCTTAAAACAGTCTTAAAAACCAGTCAAACACCAAAACCTCTTTTGTAAATATTTTTCAAAAACAAAATATAAAAATATAAAATCAGATAAAACAACAAAAATATTATTCTATCTATATTTCTTCAAACATGTCAAGTACATTTCTTCCGTCAACACTTAAATCTTTCAAAATTCAATAGTTTTCCGATCAAGTGTTGAGGGGGAGAAAATAAATTCTTATCTGTTTCAAAATAACCGTGTACTTGCATGTTACCTAATCCCGGTTGATTCTTTATTAATGGTGGTCACATTTCTGGTTTACTGACACTCCTCGGACTAAAATTTATAACCTTTCATTATTTTCTTAAGTCGAGGGGGAGTGTCGTCAAAGTTATTTCCAAATATTCTTCGTTTGGTAACCAAAATGGAAGTTAAAGGCTTTAGATGTAAATGGTAAAGGTGGAGGGACTGAATGTGTCAAAATGGCAAACTAATTTTTAACAAAAACCCCTCCACCCAACACATTTAATTCATCACATTTATTACTTCACCTAACTAATCCTACGCATAATATTCAATCTGCAAATCCGAGTTCTTGATCTTCAATTTGTAAGTGGTTTCATAATCTTAACGTATTTACAAACAATGGTTTTGAATCTTTTACAAATCCAACGGTTAAAACGTGAGATATGAGTGATTTTGTGTTCTACGCATAAGCGTATGAACACATAATCTTGTTTATGTGTTTGTGGTTAAAAATATAGTGTCAAAACGTTTCTAAAACATCAATGATACCATTTGTATCCTCAAAACTTACCCAGAAACACGAATTGTTTGAATCTGGAAAACTAGGGTTTATGCGTGAATTGGGTGTTTTCTTGTGTGAACGTTTCTGGACAATTAGTTGCTTATAATATGTTGTTTATGTGATGAATTGACTATATCCATGCTTAGAACTTGCCCAGTAACATCAAAAGTGAAAGAATTGAAATTTAGGGTTCTAGTTCATACGAATTGGGTATTCTTGATTCATGTTGAGTTTTATGTTAAAACTTGGATAAACATACTTATTACGCTTCTAAGACTTCCCAGAAAAAGTTTGGTGCAATTTCCATGGCTAGATTTCTTACGCGTAATTCTTGAAACTAGGGTTTAAGCTCTACGCATAAGGTTGTTTACGCGTAAACTGTTTAACAAGTATTCATGCCATGATCTGTTATAGAATGAATGTATGTGCTAAAATTAATGATATGATGATTTTATTTCAGGTTTGCAACACGTAAAAATCAGAATCAAGGTTGTTAGACATCTACGCATAAGGATCACCTTACGCGTAGCATGTTATGCGTAAGAGAAATCTTACGCGTAGCATTTACGCATAAGGTTCTACATAAGGGACTACGCGTATCATGTGAAGGATATGCGTAAACAGTGACCTCTAAGCATAAGGTCTACTCTTACGAGTAAGCCTTACGCGTAAGGTTTTATATGCGCTTACGCGTAAGCTCTACGCATAAGGTCCCCTTTTCCTACGTGTAATATTTCTTACGCGTAAGTCAGGATCCTACGCATAAGCTTGTGTCTACGCGTATAACTCCAGTTTACGCATAAGCTACCATTTCTACACCTAAGCCTTGATCAAACCTTCATTATGAATTGTTACGCGTGCAAACTTGTAAATAAATAAATCATAACGTCACGAAACCAATAATGTCACTAATAAGCTTAAACGTGTAATATGTTGTGAAAAATATGAGATAACATAAACTTTAAAACCTAAAGTTAACTAACTCTCAAAACTTATCACGACGTCATTGGACTATTGAACAAACAAGTGATTTTGGACTCGTAACAATCATTGACATATCTCATTCAATTATTAGACAATAAAACCATCTGTTGACTAACATAATGTCTTTCGATATGTTGGTTCTTTTGGCTAAATGTATTTCAGATCACGACATGGACGCTCAAATGAATGTGGATGCACCAAATGTACTCACCATTGCTGATATCTTCCCTCATGGCTATCCAATGAAGATTGGAAAGAACAACCTTCGTGTTGACTTTGAAACCCTCACCTGCTCAGAATCTTCTTGTCTCATTGTTGTTGATATTCTGAAGAACCATCCTTATCAGAACAGGCTCACCAATTCTGCCACAGTACCGGAGATCTACATTCAGCAGTTCTGGAATACAATGCAACAGATCAAAGGTCAATACGCTGTGACGGTGACACTCAATCACAAGCAAATCACCATCACTCCTACAGATTTAAGAGCCGTTCTCCTCATTCCTGACATCATACCAACTGAATACTCTGCTGCACCTACTGAAGAGACTGTTCTGCAATTTTTTGATTGATATTGGGTATGACGAAGCTTCAGGGGTTATTAATAAGCATTCTCACGTGGATCTAAAGAACATTCCTCAGCCTTGGAGAAACCTTTATATCATCATCACAAAATCCGTTTCTGGTTGTGACAGCGGCTATGAGCATCCCAAGCTCGTGGAACTGCAAATATTTTGGGCTCTGATCAACATGAAACACATTGAAATTGAAGCTCTGATATGGGATGACATGATGACATTCCTCAAAAAGCTTGGCTCAAAGATTCCTTATATCAGATATACAAAACTGTTGATCCAAAGAGCACTTGGATATAACCCTGATATCCCCAAGAGAATCAATGATCTCGATAATCTCGACATGTTGTCTGAACCCACTCTAACAGTCAAATTTAAGGAGTCAACTACCAAGAAACAAGGTGCTGTGTTGCCAGACCACCTTCTCTCAGATGAACTCAAAAAGCTCAACTCTTACAAAAGGTATCTGAAAGTTGTGCAAGAGAACAAAGTTGGTTTTCTAGATGAAAAATCTTCTGGCACACCTACCAGGAAAACCAGACGAGGGAGTGCAGGCAGTGCCGCAAGCACTGAGAGTCAACGAAAGTTCTAGAAGAGGAAACCTCTAAGCAAAAGGAGAGTTCCTTCTCAAGAAGATGTTCCTATTCCTATTCCCAAGTCTGAACCGCAAAGAAAGCTAGTGGATGAAAGCTCTGGTGAAACCGAATCAGACGATGAGGTTTTCTACTCTGAAACTGCAACCAATGTTACTCCATCAGTAGCTAAACCTCCCAGTCCACCAGCTGACAAAGGAAAAGGAAAAACCCTAGTGACTGAGCACGAAGAAGAAAGTTCTGATGAAGAGCCTCTAGATTC
Source organism: Chrysanthemum seticuspe (assembly GCA_019973895.1). NCBI lineage: Eukaryota > Viridiplantae > Streptophyta > Magnoliopsida > Asterales > Asteraceae > Chrysanthemum > Chrysanthemum seticuspe. The sequence goes on along the minus strand of BPTQ01000003.1, from coordinate 112,542,373 downwards.
TGATTACAGGAGGAAGTTCAAATTCGTTAGACTCCAACACGTTGCGAAAGAGTTTGCAAAGGATCAAATGGGTGGCCCCGGAGGGTCAAGTGGTGATGTTCAATCCACACCAATTCCTGATGCGGTTAATCAACCCGATAAGGGAACTAGTGCCACCACTCTTGAGCAACAACAAAAGCGCGTGGAAGATTCTATTGATTATGAATTTGAGGAACCAGAAACGGAAAAGACTGAGAAAACAACTGCTGATGATACAAAGATTGATGAAACGGACGATTATGATCGTCTTCTTCTAGACAGTCCCGTCCGTTCCAAGGAGAAAACTTCTGAGCCACCAAAGGACTAGAGTCTCCCCACATCTCATCATCATCAGATTCATCTTCTCACTCTTTACCACCACCATCAAAAGGATCAACGAAATCAACATCCAAATCAGTGAAGAAGCCAACAGCATCTTGGATCTCTCAAGCAAAGACCAGAATCGTTAAAGTTGTCAAGCAGGTCAGAGAGAAAGATATTACAAAGAAGAAGTTATATTTTCTTGCTGACCAGATACAATATCTTCATGATGAGAAAGACAAGATGCAAGTTGAAAGGGAGTATGTCCAGAAGCTCATGAAAGATGATCTTCAAGGGAAAATGGACGAGATGATCAAAGGATACACTCACAAGTTCCTTCTTGACATCGTTCCTAGAATTACAAAGGAAATGTTCACTAAACAACTCTATCGGAATCTCTTACATCTGGCCAAGCAAACCATGAAATCAACTCCAATGCATGTAAACATCAATCCAGTTGATCCCATAATCTTCTCAGATGCTAAATTGGTTAACCGGTTGGTGGCTCAAATGTCGAAACGCTCTGCAACATTTGCCTCGTACGAAGGTAAATTGTTTGAAGCATTGCTAGAATACCAACTCAAGTCAGCATGCAGAGAAGAAGCTGAAAGGCCTAAACGTCCGAGAGACGATGAAGATAAAGACAAGGATAAGGATAACGAGCCCAAACGTCCAAAAAGTCTGGTGAATCATCTTCAATGCAACCTCCACCCCAACGGACTCCAGCTCAACAAAGATCTCCTCCTCGTTATTCTACAGATAAACCTCAGGATTCTGAGTTACCACCCCAGACTCAGAAAACTGGTGATTACTTTGAGTATACGGGTGGTGACGATGAGGAAGTCTCTGAGCCCCAACAATAACCCATCTCTCCTGACACAGCCAAGAAACCAGAATCCTCCTCTAGGCCAAAGAAAAAGGAGAAGAAGGCGCCTATGACTGACGTCTTATCATGGCTGGATGAGGATAACACTGAATTCGACTGGTTCTCGAAGCTTGTTGATTCTACACCCTACCCACCTGAAGGTCAAGATGCGGTAGAAGGTCGTACATTGGAGCATGCTAAGTTCTTGCAAGAAAATTTCCGTGTGAAAAAGATGACGAAATCCGAGTTGAAGCGAATCAAGAATGAAGCATTTCAACTGCTCAAAGACAGCTTGGAAAGTGCTATTGAAGTTGAGTATCACCTTGATAATATAGCACGAGCTATGTCTAACAACATGGATTGGATCAACCCCAAAGCAAACATCGACTTCACCAAACGGGACAACCCTCCATATTACACCGACTGGTCTAAACCTCCACCAACAATTGGCCAACCAGATCAGCCTAGGATTCCATTCCGATATTTCTTCAACAAAGACTTGGAATTTCTTCTTCACGGTGCCGATGGTTCAAGGAAATACGCTACATCACTGACACTTCTGTTCCCGGCAGCCATATACTCTAACTGCATAGCCATCTAGGAAAGAGCTAACCACATGTTCTCCAACAATGTGGAAGAGTATGACCGTGATGCAATGTATGGGATTCACCATTGGCAGGAACGCCGATGAATCTACTACAGAAGCTGCCAGGTTCAGAAGTCTCAACATGAAGTGTTCAGTACTAAAGCAATCGTGGCTATTATACATGTTGATCTTTCTTCTAAATGGGACTATACTTTCCTCAAGAATATCATGGTCAAAAGGCAAGACGAAAGGGATTATGCATTCTCTGAAGCGGACTTTGAGAATTTGTCTATCAACGACATTGAAGACATGTACCTTGCCAAAGTACAGGGTCGCATGAGACAATTCTCAACTGAAGTGCAACGTGAATACATCAAGTCCTTGCTTATCTTCATCAGAAGAATAGTAATCAAAGAACGTGTAGAAGATCTCCAGCTTGCAGTTAAATCATATCAGACCCGTGTCAACTTCACTCCACCTCAGCTAGATCTTCCCGACATCAACCAGCTTCCACAATACCATCTCATCAACCAACCATTCGGAGTAGTTTACCTTAGTGAACTACAACGCAATTGCTTGATGGCGTGTAGAGATCTTCACAAGTTTGGGGATCACACACTGAAGAAGGTTAGGGACGGATTGGCTTATAGGTTGAAGGACGTACATGAAGGAATTGGGTCACAAAAGTGATGGAATTCTAAGGAAAGACGGGATGTGAAGAGAATCATCACCAGAATTGATGAAAGGTTGTATCGACGGGACCAGTTCAGAACTCTGGAGAGCTTTGTAGGTGGTCGTCCCAGGTTTGCTCTCGCCGGCTATCAACGCCCTGTTCGCATTCCTAGCAAGATTGATGGACTTCCTGGTACCCCTTGAACTGCTTCTATTTCATAATATTTTGGATGCGTGATTTAATTATGATAATGGCTTGTGCACACATAACAGTGTTGTTAGCCTTAATAGTTTTTATTAGAAGTGATGGTCATTCACATTTAGGAACTTTGTAACGTGTGTTAGATATCTTGATAGAATAGTCAAAGGGCTCGTGGATTGGGCTAAGCTAATTGGTTAAACGTTAGGGTATGTTAGCCGTTTGTATGCTCATATATCCCAAGCCCAATCCAAGTCCAACGAAGCCCATAGGAAAGCCTTTTAGGTTTTCATGTATTCCACCTATAAATACCCCTCAAATGGTCATTTGAGGGGTGTGCCTGAAAGTGTGTGTGTGTGTGTTTTTCCTTAAAGCAATATAAAACTTATTGTGTTCATCTTCTTTCCTTTATCTCTCTAAATACATACACGATCTATCATTCAAGTCACCACGTTCTTATTCTTTCTTCTTTACGCATATCATCAGTTTGTGTTTAACGTGATATAAGTGTTGGGTTTATGATAAGGTCGATATATCGTAGTGGTCCTATAATTGGTATCAATCGCCTAACAATGGTTTAGGAGTGTTTGTGTTTGTTTTGAAGGGTTACGCGTAAAGGCTCTCGTTTTACATATTTGTCACGCTTAAAGCTTTAATTTTTGCACTTAAAAATTCAAGATTCTTGTGGTTTAAGGTTTATTTGGTGCTAAAGTTTCAGTTTTTTGCAAAAAGTTCGAAGCTTTACGTGTTTTTCTTTATTTTTGAACTCGTTTTTGGTTCGATGGTCATTTCTACTCGTAACTTTTCTAAGCACTTTGGGTGAAAAAGGTCAACATTTTTGGGTTATTCGAGTGTTTTTAAGGCTATCTGTGCAAAAAAAATCATTTGAATCGTTGGAAATTTCTTACGCGTAGAAGTCAAAAAGTCAAAACCCTAGTTTTCTACGCATAACATTTTGGTGAAGAATCTTCGAGCTATAACGGTTACTCAGTGCTTCCCTCACTTGGATAAGTGTGTGGAACACTTCGACTTGTGGATATCCCTTACGCTGTGACAGTGTAAAGGATTTTTGGTTCTTAACCATAGTTTACGCATAAGCTAAAAGCTTACGAGTAACTCTACGCATAACTTCACAATTACGCGTAAGGTTTACGAGTAACTTTTTGTCTACGCATAAGCTTAAGGTTACGCCTAAGGAATCCTACGCCTAAGCTTCCTACGCATAAGATCCTACGCCTAAGCATCGTCTACTCGTAACTTCGTGTTTCTACGCCTAAGCTCTTTCTACGCATATAGGTTTTTTAAAAAAAAAAAAAAAAAAAAAAAAAAAAAAAAAAAAAAAAATCAAATTTTTGGCGGTAAAACTTGAGTAAAATTTAAATTTTTGAGGAGACTAAACATTCAATTTTTACGCGAAATTCAAATTTTGGTTTAACTGTGAAAATTTTGGTCAAAAATTCAAATTTTTAGGCCTAAATTCAAATTTTTCGGGTCAAATTTGGCGTCAAAATTGTCATAACTCAAATTTTTCATACGATCTTAGAATTGATTTTTATAGTGAATTTCAAATTTTGGGAGAAAAATTTTTTACGACTAAGAACCGAGTTTACGAGTACGACTTTCAGAAACACCTCAACCGAGCTTAATCTTCATCAACCACAACTCCTTTATCGTTGAATCGATCCTACATCAACTTTATCATAACATATCTTCACCAATGGCAACTCAACAAGACATTCATGCAGCCGGTGCCGAAAACCGACCTCCTATGTTGGCAAAAGGTGGTTATCTTCAATGGACAAGTCGAATGCTCCGCTACATCAAGACCAAACCTAATGGCAAACTCATGATTAAATCCATTCAGGATGGACCCTTCAAGCCTCGACAAGTTCATGTACCTGGAAATGCAGATGCAACACCTCCCGTCCCACCATCTTCTCGTCTTCAATACGAATCTGAATACACTGCAGAGGATTAGAAACAAGTCGAAGCAGATGACATGGCAATTCATATTATCCAACTGGGTTTACCAATAGACATCTTTGCTGCGGTAGACAGTTGTGAAACTGATTTCGATATGTGGGAACGTGTTAGACGGCTTTGTCATGGAACAGAAATTGGTCAACAAGACATGGAGAACAAGTTGCTAACTGAATGGGAAAAGTTTACTTCAACTCCAGGAGAATCCATTGAATCCTACTATGGAAGGTTTTGCACTTTGATGAATGAGCTAATCAGAAACAAACTGACACCCAGAACTATCATTCAAAACATCAAGTTCCTGAACAATCTTCCAGAAGAATGGGGACAATATGTCACTATTGTCAACCAAACAAACGACCTTCATCAGGTGAACTTTGATCAACTCAACGATTTTCTGAAAAAAAACCAAGTTGAAGTGAATGAAGTCAGGAAAGAAAGATTGGCAAAGAATCATGATCCATTGGCACTCATTGCAAAGACTCAAACTTCAGTGAATACACAACAACAACTTTCATCATCTTCCAACAACAACAACTTGCAGCAATACATTCCACAACCACAACAACAATTCTATCCAGATCAACAATACCAGGAACAAGGAATCACTGATCCTGAAACTGACCCAGAAGCGACCTTGCAACAGATATACTCTTTATTGGGTAACGCACTAAAAAGTCGCTATTCCACACCAACTAACAACAACCAAAGGATTTCGTCAAACACTCGCAACAGGAAAATTGCACAGCCGGGTGTGAATATGGGTAATCAAGGTCAAATGGTTTGAGTTATTGGGAATCAGCAGGGATATGCTACTGGATTTCGTATGGGTAATCAGGCGGTTCCGAATCAGGGTAATCAGATAGGTCAGAATGTTGGGAATAGAGCAGTGGGTAATCAGAATGGGAATGTTGCAGCTCCAGTCGTTGGGAATTATGGAAATGTGAATCAGGGTAATCAGGTTAAGTGTTATAACTGTCAAGGAATAGGTCACATGGCACGAAACTGTCCCACTAAGCCGCACAAGAAGAATGCTGAGTTTCTTAGGAAAGCTATGCTGTTAGCACAGAAGCAAGAAGCAGGGATGCAGTTGAGTGCTGAGGAAAATGATTTTTTTGCTATCGTGGATGATTTGGAAGACCTCGAGGAAATCAATGCGAACTGCATATTCATGGAAAATCTTCAGGAGACTAAGTACGACATTGAATCTGACGCACCTCCTGTCTATGACGCCAACGCAGTATCTGAGGTACCAATCACTGATCCATGCTATAACAATGTCATATTTTATGTGTTTACTCATGACGAACAGCATTCTGTGACGCGAGCACCTACTTATGATACATACATGGACAATCCGAGTTGTAGCAATACTAACTCTGAAACTCCAGATGTGGATCCTAGTGGAGGCTGTGTGGCACAAAATACTGAGACTGATGAGGAAACACGTGCCTATTTTGAATCATTAATCAATAACTATGGCATTGAAATTGAAAAAGTGAGTAAGGTCAATCGCGAAGTTAAGGCCGCGAATAAGAAATTGACCGCTGTGTTTGAGAGTTACAAGGAGCACGCCAAAGCCTATGAATTTCATACAAACAAAATGTCCGAATTAGAAATTGGTTATCGAGATTCTGTTTTAAGAGAAAAAAAATTGCAACTCAAGTATGACACACTTGATGTGAATTTGAACTTGAAAATAAAATCTTTAAACAAGGAAATTTCTGATCTAAATGACCAACTTTCTAAACAAAAAGCACTGTTTTCTGATCTTGAAAAAGAAAAGAAACAGTTGATTGCTGATTTTTCAAAACGAGAAGATTCTCTTCTTGATGAGATTCTTGATAAAACGGAAAAAATCAAAACATTGGACAATTTGCTTCTTACAATGGGTCATTCAGCTAAATCAAACAAGATGCTTTCTAACCAAGTAAATCCACGTTTTCATACTTCACATAAGATGGCACTTGGTAACGACCCTTCTTCGTTTCTCAAGAAAGCTCAGAAATCTCAGAATGTGTTGCACAATGGAAAACCTTTGCATGAACCCATAATTGTGCATGATTCTCTTGAAACGTTGGAACTATCTGAGGAGAGTAGATCAAAAATGAAACAAAATAATCCAGATCTTAAACCGATTGATTATAACAAATGGAACAAAATTAATGGTATTCCTTTTGTTTCTCAAAAAGAAAAGTCAACGTTTTCCACCACACCAAGTGTTTCAAACAAAGTGTCAACACCAGTTTCAAAATCAGTTTCAAAACCAGTTGTTGTCTCCAAATCTCTTTCGAACATTGAACAAATGTCTTCAAACAATCCTTTTAACACAAGTGATGCGCGAAGTATTTTAGAAAATGTGAAAACGAGAATTGCAGATCTTCAAGAGATTGTTAAAACTAAAACCAATATTACAACAAACATCTGGTTCAATAGTTTTGATACTGAACAGAAAAAGTTTTTTGAAACTCAAATTGCCCCTCAGTTGAATAACATCAACTCAAGGGTAATTCATTTTGAACAAGCCTTTTTGAAAGAAACAACTGACTTTGTTAAGGACCATAAATCCCTGGTAAAGCAAGCTAATGAAAGTGTTGAACACATCAAAGTTTTGGAAAATCTAAATGATTCTCTCTTCGAAGATGTTCTGACTACTGATATTATGTCCATTATTTTACAAACATATTCTGTTGAAGATCATGAAAGACTTCAGTCTGAGACCTCCGCAATTGTTTCAAAATATGAAAATGCTCTTGAAAAACTTGAAAAAGAAAACGTGTCCTATTTTAAACAACTTGATCAAAAAACAGAGGAATGCAAGTATGACAAATTGTCGTATGAGCGTGCCTACAAGGACATGAAAGAGCAAAATGATCTTTTGAGAACTCAGCTGGGAAGTCAAAAAGGAAAGGCTGTCGATACTAAGTTTGCAAAACCATTGACTGAGGAGAAAACAAATGTTCCCAAACCGGTTTTCAAACCAAAAATATCTATTTCTCAATTTCCTCCAAAAGCCAATGAAAAAAATGATTTTTCAAAAACAGTCACTCCACAGTCCCTGCCTATTAAAAAGAGAATTATCAAAAGTTTTGAAAAAGGAAAAGCAGTTGCTGAAACACCAAAAGTGATTACACCTAGCCTTTCTAGGAATAGCACACGGAATGTGACCAAAAATTCAGTTAAAGAATCTGTCGGCTCTAACGACATGGTCAACAAACACTATCTAGAGGAAGCTAGGAAAAAGGCACAACTTCGAAAAGACGGAATTTTAGGTGCAACATCTAGGGTGATGAATTCTACAAGATTTCAAGGCACTGCTAGTAGTAGTAAACCATTACCTAGGAACACTCTACAAAAGACTAGGGATTGGCTTGCATCTAAGAGTAGTTGCGCAAAAGAAAATGCTATGCCCTTAGAAAACAACACTAGGAATTCTAAGTCTTTTTCGAACAAGAATCAATTTCCAAAAGACTGTAGTGACAAAGTTAAAGCTGCTGTTTTAAACAAGAATATTGAATTTGTCTGTACTACATGTAAAAAATGTGTCTTTTCAGCTAATCATGATGCATGTGTCTCACAATATCTCAAGAAAGATATTCTCGTGCCAAGGCACAATCCACTAAGACTTCAAACCGAAAAAAACCCGGTGACCAGATGAACATCAAAAGGAAACCTAATAGGTGGATCTCATCAGGACGTAGTTTTTCTAAAAATGAGTCTTCCGTTGCATCTGATAAGAAAACAACTCCTAGATCTTACCTTAGGTGGATACCCACGGGAAAAGTTTTCAACCAAGCTGGTCTTAGATGGATTCCCACAGGAAATATTTTTGATACTTGCTCCAACACAGATAATAGTGAAACTCATCAAGATAAGGAAGTCAAAACCACTACAACCGCTGATAGTGATCACCCTCACCGTGAGGAATCTTGTACTTCTAACACTGTTATTTGTGAAAACTCTTCTTCTTTGGTTGCAGGTGATTCAAATATCTCAGAACCCAGCTCATCTGAGGGTTCCAATTCTGTATACTCTTCTTCTTCATTCTCTTTATCTTCTATCTTTGATTTTCCATTTCTTTTATAAAAACAACAAAAGCAAAATATAAAAATATAAAATTTTCAAAAATATAAAAACAATACAAAATCAAAAATCCAAAAATATTCTTCTCACGACATGTCTCTCGTATAATCGATATTCTGTACGTTTCTAGAAATTTCATTCAATAATGATACGGGTATGTACAGATGCTTGAGCGAGAGTTCTTTAATTGTTTTCTAAAACATGTCATTTCTCAAAATTTCTTCATAATAATGGCTTTCGTATACTTCAGTACGAAACCCGGACTTCAAATTAACGGCTTCTGAACACATCAGTTCAGGACCCGCGCTTCAAAGAAAGGAAAGTGCTTAACCAAATCAAAGGTTTTAAATACTTTTCAAGCACTATTCCTAAAAACATAATGGCTTGTAAGTATTTCAGCTTGCAACCTGATCTTTAAAGAAAGGAAAGTGCTACGCAAAATCGATTTTCATATATATCGAGCACTTATCCTAAAACAAATGAAGATAATTTTTCTCTAAATATCTTCAAAAGATTTTCAAAATCTTCTTCTCATCTTGCGTACCATTGATTCAAAAATTTTCAAAAAGATTTTTCAAAATCTCTCACATTTGGTACCAAGATAACTCCCTCTAAACCCTTAATTGATTCTAAATTTTCTGTATGAAAAATATGCTTTCTTTAAGGGGGAGTCCAAAATTCATGCTAAATCAGTTTCTCTCCAAATGTTTTTCGAAAAACATATCTTTTAATCATTTTGTTTCAAAAACATCATGGATGTGCTATGTTTGAGGGGGAGAAACGTGATTAAAATGTGATCAAAAAGTTTAATGATGGGTGTTTGAATCTCAAATGAGCTCGACTCAGTTGTAACCAATGAATTGACGAGGAATCATGTACCATCTCGAGAAACTTTCTATGGACTTGACCAGGACGGGTAATAATTTCAAGCTAGTTCTCTAGTGATGTAAACGTGTCTCGAATCGGTCTTGTTCATTTAAAGTCGATCAATTCAAAAAGTGCGAACTCTACCCTCTATGTGCATATTTCTGTCAAAACTTTTAAGCACATGTGAAGGGGGAGTGTTTCTGAAAATTTAAAACTCTCGAAGTGTTTCAAACATGTTTTCTATCATAAACACTCTGAGAGATTTTCAAGAAAAATGGTTTTATGGCAACAATAGGACAGTCATATAGTTAGTATTAGAAGTCCTTAGGAATGATTGAAAAAAGGAGTAATGTGAGAAAGGATAAAGAAGGGGTTGAAGAATTAAAAAGAAATGTAAAAGAAAGGGTGAAAAGAAATATCCCTCCATAATCAACCTTAAGGCAGAAACCGAGTTCAATTCATCTGCTACTGGTTGTCACTAGCTGATACTGGTATTGAAGACAAAGACGTCATGGACCCAGTGGTGCACTGCACTAAACCTTCTAGCCACTCAATTCCTCTTAAAAGGATTTGTTTCATTCTCACTGGGAACCCTACATAATCTATCGACTTTCTCTTAGAGATCGTTGATATTGAAGAAGGAGACCCTCTCCCTACTCTCCGCTCAGGAAAACCGAAGTGCACTAATGAGTCTAGAGCCACGAGATTCATCAAAAGATCTCATAGGAACACATGACATGACATCGCTTGTTGTTCATCAATAAGGACACAAGTGAAATATTCTAGAGTCCTACGCAGATCTTAGCAATCTGCCAGAACATTTATGAGAGGTTTCACAATTGTGATCCTCAGTGATTGAATGGAAACTCCTGCCAGGGGGGTCAACATCAAGCAGCCCTGACAGCAGGTCACTTCGGTAACTCCCTGTGGATTACGCTTAGTGTGTCTCAAACGGTCTACAGTCATGGGGTGATGCTTCGGTGTACCTCAGCGACTCATCTGAACTGTAGATGTACTTCGGTATATCGCGTTATCTCACTTGTGGGACTCCAGTTCAGGAACGGCCTCTGTGAGAATTAGAGACGTGTTTTCACACTATGCTGTTAACACCCTCGAAATTCAAACTTGTAAGTGCCAGAATCCGCTTATTACTAACCTGTTTTTATGTTTTCTTTTTATGGAAACTCCGGAGCGGATTGATCGTGCAGACTCGCCACATGCTCATACCAACAACACATGAAAGTTCTCATCAAAATCAAAGGCTACTCAAAGTTAAAGATGATTCTTTATCAATGTCAAAGAATCTACCAAGTTTAAAGAGTAGAGAACCACATCATTGGTAACCAAAAGACAAATAGAAGTATGAGCATGGTGGAGAAAGGAGTGGAGACACCTAACCAACGAAGTTGACAACGGCAGACAACCACATTAAATGATCACAAAGCATGAAGGAACAAAGAATCAAGACTATTCTATATCTACGCACAAAGTTCTAGCTCGAGAAAAGTAAAGACCAAATCAAGTGGAGCATCATTTGAATGACCACCCCTTAGGGGGAGATTGTTAGCCTTAATAGTTTTTATTAGAAGTGATGGTCATTCACATTTAGGAACTTTGTAACGTGTGTTAGATATCGTGATAGAATAGTCAAAGGGCTCGTGGATTGGGCTAAGCTAATTGGTTAAACGTTAGGGTATGTTAGCCGTTTGTATGCTCATATATCCCAAGCCCAATCCAAGTCCAACGAAGCCCATAGGAAAGCCTTTTAGGTTTTCATGTATTCCACCTATAAATACCCCTCAAATGGTCATTTGAGGGGTGTGCTTGAAAGTGTGTGTGTGTGTGTTTTTCCTTGAAGCAATATACAACTTATTGTGTTCATCTTCTTTCCTTTATCTCTCTAAATACATACACGATCTATCATTCAAGTCACCACGTTCTTATTCTTTCTTCTTTACGCATATCATCAGTTTGTGTTTAACGTGATATAAGTGTTGGGTTTATGATAAGGTCGATATATCGTAGTGGTCCTACAAGTGTACAACCCGTTCTTGTCAAGAAAGGACCCTGTGGTACGCTTCAGTGCCACAATCCTTATAAAAGGAGCGAAAGCTTCTTACTTTTGAGTAAAACCTATCAAACCTTTCATTTTTAAAGGTTTTGCTCAAAAGAACAAGTACTTCCCCTTATGATTTTCAAAACCTCAACCGTTTATATCACTTGTTGAGGGGGAGTATTTGACTTATTAACTTTGTTCACAAAATTGTTCTCAGTGGTCATCTTCCCATAAAACTCAAAATGGTCATATTTATTCTCAACATGTCTTTAAAAATACCATTTATATGCCATTTTTGAGGGGGAGAAAATTATGTGATAAGAAATATGTTGTGATATTGCTATTGAATCATCGTGTGAAAAGACTTCAACCCATGAATTGACGGGATCTGAAAAGTCTTATATTGAAAAGATTTGTCTTCCAAAGACTTATCCAAGTAAATTGTACCTATTCGAGAAGCTCTTGATAGACATGAACTTTGACGGGTTTGACAACCTTTCGAGGTTTGTCCACACCTTCAAGGTAGTTATTAGAGCTAGTTGTCACCTAAAAGCTGACAATGTATCTCTTTAACTATGCAACGTAACCGTGTCCCTCGGGGAATTGTCTATCTTGAGTCGATCAATTCAAAAGTGCGAGCTCTTTCCTCACTGTGCAGATTTCTGTAAAAACTCTTAAGCACATGTGGAGGGGGAGTATTTCTGAAAATCTAAAACTCTTGAAGTGTTCAAACATGTTTTTCATTCACAAACACTTTGAGAGATTTTCATGAAAAATGGTTTTATGGCAATGGAGTTATAAGGTGATTAAGGTTAGGAATAACTGTCCTATGATCCGCCAGAGCCAGAGGGATCTACCCAAGGACAATACCAATAGTTAGAATTAGAAGTCCTTAGGTATGATTATAAAAAGGAGAAAATGAGAATCGGAGAAAGAAGGAGTTGAAGAATTAAAAAGAAATGCAAAGAAAAAGGTGAAAAGAAATAGCCCTCCAAATTATTCAACTTAGGGCAGACACCGGGTTAAATTCATATGCTACTGGTTGTCACTTAGTGACGCCGGTATTGAAGATTAAAAGTCGTCATAGACCCAGTGACGCATGCACTAAACCTTCTTAGCCACTCAAGTTTCTCTCAAAAGAAGCTTGTTTCATTCTCACAGGGAACCCTACATAATCTATCGGCCTTCTCTTAGAGATAGCTGGTATTGAAGAAGAAGACCCTCTCCCTAGTCTCCGCTCAGGAAAACCAAAACGCACTATTGAGTCTAGAGCCACGAGATTCAACAAAAGATCTCTTAGGTACACTTGACATTTCATCACTTGATGTTCAACAATAAGAACATCGGTGGTACGTTATCGAGTCCTTCACAGATCTTAGCAATCTGTCGAGAACATTTATGAGAGGTTCACAACTGTGATTCTCAGTGATTGAATGGAAACTCCTGCCAGGGTCAACATCAAACAGCCCTGACAGCAGGTCACTTCGGTAACTCCCCATGTATTACGCTTAGTGTGTCTCAAATGGTCTACAGTCGTGAGGTGATGCTTCGGTGTACCTCAGCGACTCATCTGAACTGTAGGTGTACTTCGGTACATCGCGTTATCTCACTTGTGGGACTCTAGTTCAGGAACGGCCTTTGTGAGAATTAGAGTTGTGTTTTCACACTATGCTGTTAACACTCTCGAAGTTCAAACTTGTAAGTGCTGGAATCCGCTTATTACTAACCTTTCTTATGTTTTTCTTCTTATGGAAGCTCTGGAGCGGAATGATCGTGCAGATTCTTCACATGCTCATGCCAACATCATCACTTATGGAAGTTCTATCTAAAGGCAACACAAAAGTCAAAATGATTCTTCGTCAAGTCAAAGAATCTACAAAGTTTAAAGACTTAAAGAACTTCATCAGTACTGAAATCCAACGTCAAAGAGTGTGTGAGCATGTTGAAGAATGACGTGGAGACACTGGATCAACGAAGCACACCTGAGGCAGACTTGATGCAGACATCAACAACATACTATCACTACCATCACAAAGAACAATGATCTAAGAACAAAGATAAAGATGACGTCAAAGCAGAACTGTTTAAAGAAAACAATTTCTCTACACTGGGGAGATTGTTCAAATCAAGGCATTTCTTCTCACAAGAAAGAAGAAGGTCAGAAGACGTCAAAGCTACTATTACATCAACACCTTCACCGTTTACATTCATTCATCACCAACACTTAGGGGGAGAATGTTGGAATCACTCCTAAACCTAATTCAAGTGTTAGTGATTCATATGTAATAGTTAGCTTAATTATGGCCTTTATGTTAGTTATTAGCTTAAGCTTATGTAGAAGGCCCATAAGCTTAGGCCCATGTCCATTAAGGAAAGGAAGGGAGTAGGAGTGTTGCCCTAGCTCCCCTTCCTATAAATACCTTGTAATAACCCTCACTTGAGGGTTGGTTGTTCAATTCATTTACTCTTTCACCTCTACGCATAACCTTTCCCATATTATACGTGTGTGTGTAACCATCAAATGGGATGGAATCCAATTATGCAAAATGGCTTTCCATTTCAAAACTTTGCACCATGGAACTCATACTCACCTTATCCATATATGTCTAACATGAATGAAATGTTTAACACTAATGGACCCATGAACAAATGGGGACCAAACTTTTGAGTTTATTGTTTTCTTAGGTGTGCTTAAAGGTCGACCTAGATCCGGATGAGTGGATCAAGGATAGCGGGTGCACGAGGCACATGACCGGCAATAAAGATTTATTTTCCACATATGAATCCTTAAATGGAGGAAATGTGGTATTTGGAAATAGCAAAAGCAAAATCATCGGTAAAGGTACGATTTCTAACAAATCTCTAACCATTAACGATGTGTGTCACGTAGAAAACCTAAACTTTAACCTCTTAAGTATAAGACAAATACGTGATAAAAAGTGCAACGTACTTTTTAACGAAACCGGTAGTAAGATATTTAAAAACGATATATATCATAAAATTTGGTAATGAACCTAAAGACAAACTTTGTCTTACTTCTATGGATGATACTTCGACCTTATGGCATCAAAGATTGGGTCATGCCAATATACGACTTCTTCAATCGCTATCATCCAAAGATCTAGTAAGATTTGTGATGCTTGTAACGTATAAAAACAAGTCCATGCTAGTCACAAAGCTAAAAACATAGTCTCTACAACTAAGTGTCTAGAGTTACTACACATGGATTTATTTGGTCCATCCGCTATCCAAAGTTATGGAGGTAACTGATTCGCGCAAAACCGTCAAGTTATCTCACGCAAGCGTAAGAAAACCTAAAACAGCTCAGGCACGAATGCAATGAAGTCCAGGAGAGTATAGTGTTTCCCCAGGTCGTTAAGTCCCAACGAGCTGTGCGAGAATAGTCAGACGTGTAGTGATCGAGAGATTTGAACGGAAAAAGGGATTTGTGATTAGATTATAACTACAGAAAAGCCAACAAATAAAAACGGCTTAAATGCAAATTAAAGAAAGATTAAAAAGATAAAATCTATTAAATAAACGCTATCACTATATTTAAAATGATGAACGTTTAAAACTTGAAACTAAAAACTTACGTTTAAAATAAAATCTACGTAAACGTACAAATAAAAACGTGAAAATTACACAAGATAAATCCTAAAAATATGAAAAATACATTTTTACAATCCTAATGATAAAAGAAAATTTATAGAAAAGGAAAATTATTTTTATGACTATTTATCTAATTATTATTAATTAAAAACTATTTTTAACTATTTAATAATTAACTAAAATACAAGAAATGAGGAAACAAAGCTAGAAAAATAAAATTATGAAATGAAAAAGTCTAAAATAACAAACTAGAATTTTAAAAACTATTTTTGTATTTTTATGATTATTTTTCTATTTTCTAGGAATTTTAAACTATTAAAAACTAATTAAAATATTTAAAAATACAAATTTAACTAAGAAAAATATGGAAAAATACTTTTTTTACTTTTTATATTTTTCTTAACTTAATAAAAATGAAAAATTATTTTTTAGAACCTTTTTCTAATTTTTTGTATTAAAAGCTATTTAAAAATACTTAAAAACTAATTTAAATTGAGAAAAATAGCAAAACTACTTGGAAAAATCTGAAAATTTCAGGAAAACTCTAAAATAATATAGGGAATCTATGAAAAATGGAAAAACATGGGGTTGTGTGGCAGAATCTGAAACTGATGATCAAAGTGCTTATTGAAATAAGCACTTTGATAAGCAGATGGGATCCAAAGGCTACCAAACTGAAGATGAAGCTACAATAAGCTAGAGTAACCAAAATGCAATGAGAATCAACTAGTCCTATCCACTGGATTGCAAGTTGCAAAAGATTTGGTGTGATGAGCTTTTGGCTAAAACAGTGAATATGGTGTCTACTTTAAGCTAATGCATAGAACTCATAATAAGCTGAAAGGGTAAAACAGAAGAATGGACTTAAAGGAGACCTGACCAAGATCTAGTAAACCAAAGGGCAGACTTAAGCAAGCTCAATTGAGCTTTTTACAAGCCCTGCAATTTCTGCATAAAACCTGTGCAGGCCCTGTGCAGAGCACAGGGCACTTAGACCTGTTTTGACAAGCCCTTTTGAGGATTAAGGAATATTTACAAAATTTGGTAAAAATAACCATAATAAAATAGACCAGAAGCACTTTCTAAATCAACAAGTTTCATAGAAATTGGCTCAGAAATGAGCTTGTGAAAATTCGTCCTATTTGGCTCAAAACTGCCATTTATGCTATTTTGACTTTTAAGGAAAACATGGAGAGTTGACTTTTCTGACTTTTGATCTTGATTTATGGATTGGAAATGATGTTATAAGACTAAATGAAGCTATTGCAAACTTACTTTATGAATTCTAAACACAAAACTATGATATGCAAATTCCAAATTCCAACAGTTAAGACTTAAAGACAGGTTGATATGATTCTTGACTATGACAGTATTTAGGCTTAGATTGTTGACAAGTATGATTCAATTTTGAGTTAAACAAACTTAATCCACCAAGTTACAAACACTGAACAGGCCTATATCATAATTTATATGCTCAATCCAAACACCCCTTAATCCTACTGTTTTGAGCATTAAATGAAATTACACACTAAACTAGATAAGTTTATGAATCAACAAAGATTATATGATTACAATACACCTATGTTAACAAGTTAAAACCAGTAGAGATCACAGATACACAGATACCATGAATTGCAAAAATTGACTTGAAACTAAAATTAAGAAACTGGTACTCACTTGTGTCCAGCTATGTTGCAGGCTAATACCAAACCCCTAATCCTACTCTAACCTACCAAAGTTAACCCATGATCATCACTGCAACACCAGTAACCCTTCCAATTCCAATATGAGTCTAAGAGCTGACTTTCGTTGACCAACATTCAAATTTGCTTAAACTGAATATATGCTTATACAAAGCTTATCATAAGCTTATAAAAACTTGTTTGAGAGCAAATGCAGGTTACTGAGAGCTTTAACATAAGAAATTTAGAAGGAAATTTTCAACAGTGACAGGGAACATGAAATTTATCTAAAACTTGGATTGAATACTTCAAAAGCTTAATACAATGATTAGTTAACTTGAAATTAATACATGGAAGCTGACATTACACCATTTTGATTAAACTTACAACATTTAAAAAAAAACGACATTGGAGAAAATATAAAAACTAACTACCCCCCATTTTCTTGTTTCTTCTTCTTTATTTATACTTCACAAATCTTCCACGTGTCCATTAGATCAATTCCCACCTCTTTTTCTAGCCAATGGGAGACTAATGAGTATTTTGCCATTTTTAGTGTTTTGGCGGGAAATTGTGATTTGACTTCTGTGGACCTTCTGAGCTAGCACTAGGGGGGGGTGGATGTGTAGGGTTGATGATGAGGTGGGAGAGGTGGAAGGGATAAGGTGAGGTTGGATGGGATGGGGTTGCAGGGTATTGCAAGTGGAGAAGAGAGAAAACCTAAACAGGAGGGAAAAGCAGTCAAAGGTGGTTTGACTGACCAGGGGTTCAAAATGGGTGAGGGTTCACAGGTAAGGCAGGGGTCAAAAGGTAAGTGACAAGGTCAAAATTGGTTTGCAAAGGTTTTAAATTGGAGGGACTAAATGTGTCAATTCTGAAACTCCAAGGACTTAGGCTGCCAATTCAGAAAAGTTATTCCAAGGGCTGAAAATGACAAGTTCCAAAAGTATAAGGACCAATGTTGCAATTTTCACATTTTCCAGGGACCAAACTTGACAATTTTGAAAGTTCAGGGACCTTTTCTGCCATTTTACAAAAGATTTATTCAAGGACCATTTTTGATAAATTAGAATATTTCAGGGACCTTGAATAACATTTCTCTTTATTTAGATTTACCAGGGACTGTTTTTGACAACTTTTGAAACTTGGGGGACTAAAACTGCCAATTATGCAAATTTGATACGTTTTTCACCAGATTTTGATATTTTTGCATTTAAAACATATAAAACACTTATTTGTGATATTTTTATCATTTTGATGCATTTCTGAGTGTTTTCAGATGTTTTTGCAGTTTAAACAGTACAAAAATGATGAGTATTTAGACACTCATCAGTAACTACTACACTTTGGTTATAGTGGATGATTACTCTAGGTACACATGGACTAAATTTTTAAAGAACAAAACTAAAACGTTCAATCACTTTGAAATATTGAGTAAGAAAATCCAAAGACAATTAGGAAGTCCTATAGTGTCTATTAGAACGGATCATGGTAGGGAATTCGATAATGAAGTGCAATTTGGAGCCTTTTGTGACGCTAATGGTATTACTCACAACTTCTCGGCTCCTCGCACTCCACAATCAAATGGGGTAGTTGAAAGAAAGAATAGAACCCTACAAGAAATGAGTCACACCATGCTAAATGAGCAATCCATACCTCAAAAATTTTGGTGCAATTCCGTTGATACTTCAACGCACATACTTAATCGAGTCTTAATTAGACCATTTTTAGGTAAAACTCAATACGAGTTACTTTGAGGCAAAAAGCCTACGTTAGATCACTTTAGAGTCTTTGGTAGCAAATGTTTTCTACTTAACACTAAAGATTACCTTACAAAATTTGATCATAAATCAACCGAAGGTATCTTTTTAGGTTACTCTCCTAATAGCAAAGCTTACGTCATATTAAATAAAGAAACAATGAAGGTTGAAGAGTCATTAAACATAAAATTTGATGAGAGTCCACCCAAACCTACTCTACCTCTTGTCGATGACAAGATTGTCGAGAGCGAAGCTATTGTAATAAAGAAAAAGATAAAAGAAGAAGAAGAAACTTTAAATGATAAAATCATAAATATTAAAGAGTCCAAAGATCACCCCGTAGATAAGGTCATAGGAAAGTTAAACGAAAGAACCTTAAGGTCTCAAGTCCAAAACCAAAGTAGCCTATTTTGTTTTGTCTCAACCATAGAACCTAAGAATACACAAGAAGCAATAAAAGATGAAAGTTGGGTAATGGCTATGTAAGAAGAGTAAAATCAATTTGTTTCTAACGATGTTTGGACACTCGTCCCTCCACCTAGTAATCAAACCATAATAGGAACCAAATGGGTATATAAAAACAAGTTAGATGCAAACGGTGTAGTGTCTAAAAACAAAGCTAGACTCGTTGCCCAAGGGTATAATCAATAAGAAGGAATAGACTTTGATGAGACCTATGCCCCTGTGGCTAGATTAGAGTATATAAGAATACTTCTTGCTTATGCTTGTGCTAATGATCTTAAGCTTTTTCAAATGGATGTCAAAAGTTCTTTTCTAAATGGTTTTATTAATGAAGAAGTGTATGTAGCTCAACCTCCGGGCTTCATCAATTTTGAAAAACCTAAACATGTGTATAAGTTAAAGAAAGCCCTTTACGGTCTTAAACAAGCTCCAAAAGCTTGGTATGATAGACTCAAGTCATTCTTAATCAAACACAACTACACCATAGGGTTAGTTGATAACACACTTTTTACTAAGAAAAGAGAGTCACATATAATCATTGTTCAAATATATGTAGATGATATTATATTCGGATCTACTAGTCAAGACATGCGTGATGATTTCTGATGAGTGTGTAAATACTCATCATTTTTGTTTCTTCTGCACTGCAAAACCAGTCAAAAACACTTTAAAAAGTCTCAAAAAGACAGAAAAAATATTTAGACTGTGTTTTATTCAATAATTGTAAAAATCTAGTCCCTGGTTATTCAAAACATGTAATTTTTCTTAAAAGGCCCTCACAAATTTTTAAGTTGTCAAATTTAGCCTTATAAAGTCTAGTTTTGCAAAATGACAACTTGAGTCCTTGGAATTTTAAAGATTGACAGAAATTACCCCGGGACATTTTTAATTGGAAAATTATCATTTTTGGTCCTTGGGAAAATTAATCTTGTCATAATTAGTCCTTATGATGAAATTTGGAAAATTACAGTTTTGATCCTTCAAGTTTGGTCAAATGGCAAATATGGTCCTTGTGTATTACTTCCAAATCCAAACCAGGAATACAAATAAAAAAACCACCAGACACTCAACCACCCCTTTTCCCCCCTTTCCCTCATTTTTCCTTCCTCTTTTCTTCTTTCTCCTGACACACTCAACCCCTGCAAGCTTTGTCTCCCCCCATCACTTTCTCAAAGTCCCAACAGATGGCTCAGATGAATTCTAAAATGGTACCTAACTGATCAACGGCTAGGATTTTACTGAAAGAAAGCACAAAAGATGTACTTGGCTGTTTTATCTCACAGCAGAAGCACAACAAGGAAATGAAGTGAAGACCTAGCTTTTAGTATAAATAGTCATGTATGCCATTGATATAAGCAGTCTTAGTTTTTTTATTTTCCAGTCTAGAATTGTATTGTTCTAGCTCAGTTCTTTTTTCATTTACATGTAATTTTAATTTTAATTTAATGCAATTTTCAGTTTCTTTCAAATTCCATTTCTTTGCAGCTTTACTTTTTATTCAGGTTGATTAAATCCTACGGTTTGTTGGAAGTTGTTTAAAGTCATTTTGAAGTTAGTTGTATTGATGCAAATTAAGTTTTCTCAGTTCTCACACCATTTTTCCATAAATTTCTTAGTTACTGCCCAAAAGGGGTGTTTGGTCTGAGTTTCTGTCTGGTCCGAACAAGTGTTTTACCCGTTTGACTTCTTGAGTCAAGGTCCCTTTTGTTGTTTTTGATAGTTTAACTGGTTTGAGTTTGGATTAGCAAGTTTGTACCAAGTTTGGTTCACAAAAAAAAGGGTCTTTCTGTTTCTAACCTGAACTCAGAACAGTAGTGCATTCTTGTTTTTCTTAAGCGCTTATCAGGTTTGTCTCAGCTTATTAAGTACTTTTCAGTAATTTAGGTTAGGTTAGGTTTCATTTAGGCCACATGGTGCTTAATTCAGTGTTATTTTTATAGCTTATTGTTCATTTGATGATTGCTAAATTGTCAATTTTTTTTATGTTAGGATTCCCTTTAGTTAGTTTAAGCCAAATTGTTATTCCCTTGTTTCCTTAGTTCATTTCATTTTTATTTTGCTTTTTTTAGATTTGTATTGCTTATTTACCATTTGTTGCTTTACCCAACAGCTTTTTGGCTTATCAGTTGCTTATCTTGTGCTAAAATCTGGTAGAGGGGTGTTTGTTTGGTGTCTGTCCCCAAACAGCAGCTGATTGTTCTTCTTCTTTTTAGCTCTTAGTGTAGTCTTTGGCTTATGTAGGTTTAATCTAGAGCCTATTAGTTAATTTGATTATATGGCTTATTAGTTTTAGCTTGTTTGAAGTTTTTACAAGTGTTCTTGGTCGATTTCTGCTGTCCCAAACAGCCCCTTAGGGCCAATCATAGCCAAACAGCCCTTAAGTAGTTTTTAGCTTCTAATTCATTTTGCATTCTGTAAACAAGCTTGTTTTTAAGATTTGCAAGTTTCAGTTTCTGTAAATAAATTGTCAATTGGTTCAGTTCCAAAAAGAAAATAAATGGCAAAAAGTGACAGGCAAGGGATTCGAACCTGGGACCTGCAGGTCTGCTGCACACTCACAACACACGCATTCCTTTACCATCTCTGCTACTAGGTGTTTGTTGTTATTGTTTTGCATTTTAAATATTTGAAGTAGTTCAGGCAGTTTTGATTTTAAGCCATTTTAGCTTATTTCGTGGCTTATTTCTAAAGCAACCACAAGAGTTTTTATTTTTCTTAAGTTTAGTATAATGCAAAGTAACTTTTGTGATTTTTTCAGATTTTTTATAATAGTTTAGTATTTTTTTTTTATCATCTAATTAGATTAAAACCGTTTTTAATTCGTAATAAATAAAATAAAAGTCGAAAAAAATACCCGGCTTTTTTCTAAAATCATTTTTAGTCATGTAGAATGTAGGAAAATTGTTTTTGCACTCATAGGACTTAAATTGCATATTTTTCATGTACGTTTTTAAATATAGAATTAAAATGACTTCAAAGTCTTGATTAGATTTAATTTCCTTAGTGTAATCAATCATAACCTTTTCCTGTTCAATATTCACTCGATCACAGATTCGTTGTATTACAGTTTTCACACCTCGTTGGGACTTAACGACCCGGGGAAACACTAATCTCCTCTGGACTTAATTGCATTCTGTTCTGAGCTGTTTGACTTTTATGGTTGACCATTCACAAGTGGTTGACTAATAAAAGATAGACCGTTTGGGAGCCAATCAAATTTTGGCGCCGCTGCCGGGGAGGTGTGATGCGTACTACGAATTTGAAGCATCAGTGTTGTTGAATATACATCCATTGTATATTTACCATCCTTGTTCATATTTTCTTATTATTATTATATAAAAACAAAACGGTTCCCGAAAACATTTTAAAATCAGTTTTCAACAAACACGAAAACCCAAAAAGATTTTCTTTCTTATTTTTACAAAATGTTTATCCAAAAATCCAAAAATATCCATCTTTACCCTCTCACATCTTTGATTCTTCATTTCTTACCCCTCTGAAACCCTTTGACTCTTTCCTATGTCGTATCCACACCATTTTGGTTGTCAATGGTGTGGTGGCCCTCATAATGATGATAATTGTCTCAGTTTTAGCATGGTAGAGTCAGGAAATGGGTCTGTCTATAACCAAGCTCCCTATCCTTACCATGACACATCTGATTCATTCTACCAGCCACCACATCATGAGATTCAGACATACTTGTGTGAATTTTGTGGAGGTCCTCACCAAGAATTTGAGTGTCAGACCAGAGACACGTTTTTCTATGAACAAATCTCTGATAACACTCTGAACTTTGGAAATGATCAATATCCATGTTATTCACCAAATCAGTCACAACAATCATTTTGTTGTGAGAACTGTGGAGGTCCCCATTTCAGCTCTGATTGTCAAACAGGGAATCCATTTCCTTGTAACAATTACGACTATCCATATCACGACCAACCTCCACAGTGCCAAATGACTCAAACTCCTCAGCAAACCCAACAAGACACTTATCTAGAGCTTCTGGAGTTAGTGAAAAGAACTGAGGAGTTGAGTAAAACAGCATTTCGAAATGCTCCCAGTTTTTCTTGTGTATATTGTGGGGGTCCTCATGATGATTATCAATGTCAACCTTCCGGTTTTGACAAATCTCCACTCCCACAATGTCCCGTCATTCAAAATTCACATGAGAAATCCATGGAAGAATTGCTAGCTGAAGAGCAGGCTGCTAAAATAAATTCCCAAATTGCGTTTGAAAAATCTATTAGGGAATCAATTGCAAAAGAAAAAGCAGCCAGATCTAGCTCTCAATTTCGTTTTATTCCTGATGACAGTGATGATGAGGATACACTTGATATCCTTCAATTCTATAA